>PVJD01005495.1:0-114599 GCA_004026545.1 Mormoops blainvillei | reverse complement strand
CGAGTCGCTCACAGCAGGAATCTGCTCAATAATGCCCCTTTTATTACTGGCTACCTTGCTTTCTTGCCTATCATTTGTGCTCCCTGATGGTGCTTTCTGTAATACCCAAATAAACCATAAGAACACATATTTTTGGCTCAGGGTCAGCTTTTGTTGGAACCTGAAAACTCATACACTGTGTCTATACTCTCATAGCAGGTTGCATATGCTGTTTCTATTAAAGCGTCATTTACCTTGGGAAATATTCATTTGGCAGTCTATCCTAATCCTTGAAGTTGAGAAGAGCACATACCTCTGTATGTTCCTTTTGACACCCAGCACACTCTCTTACTCGAAATAGGAGCTAGACAACTACAGGTTGAGTGGAAGTGTTTCAATAAAGAGAAAAATCTCCATTATATAATTTTAAAAAAAGCAAAAGTTAAAAATGTCAAGTACTTAACAGGGGTGTGAGTTAGTTACAAAGCACCTAAGCATGATTTAAAGTGGTTTTAAGATAGTTTGTTTTTCAGTAATCATCTTTATAGTAGTCGTTTTTTATACCTACAATAGAAAGGTACAACAGCAAGTTCTATCATGGTGCTTATACGAATGTTAAGTTGAAAGCATTAATTGGGTTTTACTGTACTTCTGAAATTACTTGAACAATTATTGAAATCAGAATCTGTAGAAAGAGTGTGAAATATAAATGAACAAATGAACAGTTTCTGACTATCCTAACTTCGTAGGCTTCATCCTTCAGCTTTTTTTTTTTTACCATCACCTCTAATGTAGCATTCATTCACATTTAGCTCTCTGTTCACTCCAAAGAGGTAGCCTATAGATCTTTTACTTTTTCTTGCAGCTAGAAAATCTAGTTCACCGTTGCAGACATAGCTGTGAATGTTCCCTAGACTGCTATAGACAAAACTCTTTGGAAGTTGGCTTAGTTGACTTCTGGTCAAGATGGCAGCATAGGCAGACATGGCTCACCTCTTCACACAACCACATCAAAATTACAACTAAAATATAGAACAACCAATACTCAGAACTGTCGGAAATCGAATTGAATGAAGCCTGACAACTGTGGAATTAAAGAAACCACATCCATCCAGACTGGTAGGAGGGGTACAGACACAAAAGGGCTGGTCTCACACCCATGTGTCGTGGATAAAAATTTGGGAGGGATATATCGGGAGCTAGGAGTTGCAGCCCCACGCCAGCCTCCCCCACCCCAACCCCCACCTAGGGTACCAGTGGCAGGCAGATAAGTCCCCACAATTTCTGGCTGCAAAAACCAGTGTGCATTGAATTGGTAGAAGAAACTGCTGGAGCCCCCAGCAGTTCCTCTTAAGGAACCCACACACACAGACTCAGCTACTCAGACTCACTCCTTCTGAGCTCCAGCACCAGGGTAGCAGCTTGAGAGGCACCAGTGGCATACACAGAGAAACTGAGATGTCTGGCATCAAGGCAAGCAGAGGCCATTGTCCTTTTTCTAAACCCTCCCCTGCCAAAGCCACAGAGCCAGCAAGTCGGTGCCATATCTGAGACTCTATCAACCTGGCTAACACAATTTGACCCACCTTGGAGATGCCCAGAGGATCTGCCGCACCCAATTTATAAGCCCTTTGAAGCTGCTTTTCCATATGAATGACTGGCCATGGCTCATGCTGCACAACTTCCTAAATCCTCTCGAAACAAGCAACAGCTGGTTTCAGTGAGCCTCAGGCCTGTCACTAGCAGCAGCCAGGCTAGAGTCACAGCTTGGCTTCACCTGGGAATCTCCAAGCTCAGCACAAGTAGCAGCCATCTCAGATTGCTTTACAGCTCAGGCAGGGTGCCCTGGGCAAAATACAGGTGGGGGCTAACCTTGGCCTGTACCACCCAGAAAACCCCAGGGCCAGCACACCCAGTGAACACCTACAGACCATGTCAGAGCACCACCACCCTGTCCCTGAACAGCTGATCCTCCATGAAAGGTGCAGGCTGGTAGTAAGTGGTCACAACTAGTCCTTGCAGCTGCCTGGCCTGGGTAAATCCCTCCCATTGATCTGCCAACAGCTACCAAGGCTCAACTACAAGAGGACGGTATACTCAGCCCACACAAAGGGTGCACCTCGAGTACCCAGTTTGGATGATAGGGAAGGCTGTGCCACTGGACCCTACAGGACACCTACTACATTATGCCATGACACCAAGACACAGAGTCAAAGCAGCTCTACCTAATGCATAGAAACAAATACAGGGAGGATGCTAAAATGAGGGGACAAAGAAATATGGCCCAAATGAAAGAACAGATCAAAACTCCAGAAAAAGAACTAAATCGAATGGAGATAAGCAGTCTATCCGATGCAGAGTTCAAAACACTGATTATAAGGATGTTCAAGGAACTTAGTGAGGACCTCAGCAGCATAAAAAACATCCAGTCAGAAGTGAAGGATACACTAATTGAAATAAAGAAAAATTTATAGGGAAACAACAGTAGAGTGGTTGAAACCTAGATTCAAATCAATGATTTGGAACATAAGGAAGCAAAAAACAACCAAGCAGAACAAGAAGAAGAAAAATGAATCCAAAAAAAATGAGGATAGTATAAGCAGTCCCTGGGACAACTTCAAGGGGTCCAACATTTGCATTATACAGGTGCCAGAAGGTGAAAAGAAACAGCAAGAAATAGAAACTGTATTTGCAAAAATAATGAAAGAAATCTTCCCTAATTTGATGAAGGAAATAGACATGCAAATCCAGGAAGAACAGAGTCCCAAACAACATGGATGTAAAGAGGCCCACTCCAAGACACATCATAATTAAAATGCCAAAGGTAAAGATAAATAGAGACTCTTAAAAGCTTCCAGAGAAAAGTATTTAGTTACCTACAGGGGAAGTCGCATAAGACCGTCAGCTGATTTCTCAAAAGAAACTTTGCAGGCTAGAAGGGATTGGCAAGACATATTCAAAGTCATGAAAAGTAGAGACCTGTAGCCAAGATTGTTCTACCTAGCAAAGCTATCATTTGGAATCGAAGGGCAGATAGCTTCCCAGATAAGAAAAAACTAAAGGAGTTTATCATCACCAAACCACTATTATATAAAATGTTAAAGGGACTTATTTAAGAAAAAGATCAAAATCATTAATGAAAAATCTGCAAAGATACATATCTATCAACAACTGAATCTAAAAAACAAACTAAGGAAACAAGAAGAGCAGAGACAGAATCATGGATACAGAGAGAATTTTGATGGTTGCCAGATGGAAGGCATGTTTGGAAGAATGAGTGAAGAGGTGAGGGGATTAAGAAGTACCAATAGGCAGTTACGGAATAGCCATGGGGATGTAAAGTACAGTGTAGGAAATGGAGCAGCTGAAGAACCTATACACATGACCCATGGACATGAACAATGGTGGGCGGATTGCCTGAGGGAGTGCAGGGTGCTGGAGTGGAGGAGGGCAAAGGGGGAAAAATCAGGACAACTGTAATAGCATAATCAATAAAATATAATTTAAAAAAAAGAAAAAAGAAAAGGTAGCTTAGTTAAAGGAAATAGCACAAAACAACAGGGAGAATATCGGTGTTTTATGGCCTGGACCTAGTCCTATCTTTCTTACAAAACTATTCTTTTCTGTGCTTAGTATTTCAGCTTTACTTAAATTATTGGCAAGCACGGGTAATTTCACTTGGGCTTCGTCCATTAGGAAATAGTATTAGAGGTTCTTCTGCCACTAGCATATGTAGCCAAGAGGGGACAAATTAGGAGTCAGTCAGTACTGTGCATTTCAGTCCCCTGGACAGTCCACAAAGCTGTAGGATTTTACATATGGAGATTAAAGTCAAACACTTTTGAATAGATTGTGCCTGTGGACATGGGCCTAATGCTTGTGGATGTATCTAGTTCTGGTTCAGAAGCAGTTACTCAGTAAAAAGGTCTTTACATACAATAAAAATGCACAATATATAAAGAAAAAGCATTCTGTACAAACTACATTCATAGGATTACGGTTCTGTTATTCTTTTTTGTGTAAAATAAATGTTGGATTAAATAAATTTGAACTTTGCAAGATTTTAAAATTATTGTTAAAGAACAATAGAACACGCAATTCATCAGGGAGTAGCACCGGCATTGAATGATGACCTCTTTTGTAAAATGTCACAACCAGGAGGAGTAGGGTGCCCAGGCAGAAGAGATTTGCCAAAAGGGAGGGATCCGGGGTCCAGATATTACATTGTTACACTCAGGGCCAGTTAACTACATCATCTGACCTCTGATGCAAAATGAAAATGCAGAGCCCTTTGTTCAAAATTTACTAAAACTGTCAGGGCAGGGACAGCGGAGCTTTGCACCAAGTTGGGGGAGGAGGTCTTACGTGGCTGCACAGGTCCCATGCGCAGGCTGCTCTTGGTTACAGTCCATTGATGTAGAAGCTCTTCCACAAGGCTTTGTACTCAGTGGCTCTTGACCAAATAAAGTGTCCCTGGACACTCGTTTGAAATCTAAATTGTGACTGAGCCTGGAAGGGGCTATGTAAACATGATTCTGTAATTTCTTAACATACCTGGAATACCTATCTATACCACAGTGAGAAACATCAGAGATTTTTTGGGTAGAGCTATTTCTTGCGATTCTTAATAGAATCTCAATAATTAATTCTAGAGAAAGATTCTCTCATTCCTTCCCACTTGATTATCTGTTTTTAAAAGCCAACACCCCAGTCTTGGAATCCTGAGGTTTTGTGCAATCATCTACCCTCACAGTGCTTGGGAACGAGGGAGAAATGTCAAATGCACCCATGTTATTTGATCACTGTGGTCTTTCCCACAAATCCCTCTGATATCCCTTACTGGAATTCAATTCTTGCACCCCTTTTATTTGAGGACCACCCACCAGGCAAGTCCGAGTAGCCTCTTCTAAACCTTTCCTCTCTTCCCCATTTCACTCCCCAAGCAATAAAGAGATGAGAATAAATCTCCATGAGTTAAAGAACTTGCTTCCTTCACTCCTCCTGCCCCAGACTCCACCCCTCTCCTTATCTTGGAGGCTCAGCTGTATCCTTGAGTTTATCCTTGACTTGTTACTTTATTCTCCCTGGGAACAGAGTGAGAGAATTGAACAATTTATATTCTTTCTCGAAATTAATATAAAAATGTGGTGGGTACGTCTAGTGTACATGCAGTTTTATATTCCTGAGCCAAGTGGGTTTCATGTATCTTCTAAGCCACAATTAATTTGAGAACAGCATGTATTAGTAACCCAGGAAAATTCCAACAATAGTTCTATAGGAATGTCTCCAAATTTGATTAGAAATCTTAGCTCACTGTCATCATCTTTCTCCCAAGTCCTACAAACACATGTGCTGTGTGAATTAATTTTATTATAATTTTCCCAATTAATGTCTTTAAAAAGCATGGGCTCTTATGCTTATTGGTGAGCTTCTATCACAAACCAGGGCATTTAGCTGAATTTCAAATCAAGTTATGGCACTGAGAAAAGCGAACTTCTAAACATATTGTGATCCTTATTATCAAAAGCAGTTAAGAAAAAAGAGTTATGAAAAAGGCTTGTTGGGGCCAACTTAAATATTAATGTCTATTAAATGAAATAATCCTACCAATCCTGTTAATAATTTCATAAGTGCCAAAGTTTTTTGGAATTTTGTTTTAATTGCGAATTTAACAAGGAGATATTACTACTACTAGCACTATTACTGTTGTAATTATATTTAAGTATTATTTTAATTTTTAGACTCTGTGACCTCTTAAGAACCAATTGCTTTTTAATGAACAAGAGTTTGGTAATACATTTTTCTGTTGAGTTAGGTTTTCATGGAACCTGACTTATTGTTTAACTGATATTTCATTCAGAAATTGATGAGACATATTGGTTATACATCAGATATGCTGAAGGTATTGGTTTATCCAAATTTCCTGTTCCGTAGGTGTGAACCTATACTGAATACAATTATCAATGCGTTATTAGTAAAATAATAATGCTGGTCTGCCTCACAGGATTTGTGGATTTTACTTAACATTTTTAAACCCAAATTTGTTTTTTACAGCTTTATTGCACTATAATCAAAATAAGAAACTGCATATTTTAATTGTACATTTTGATAAATTTATACATATTTAGACACCCTTGAAAATATCACCATTATGAAGATAATGGCATATTGATCACCCCCAAAAGTTTCCTTGTGTCCATTTGTAATCGTTCCCTTCCACATCTGTTCAAGGTCCCCTTCCCATCATCCCAAGGCAACCACTGACCTGCCTTCTGTCATTGTAGAGTAGTTAGCATTTTCTAGTTGGGTTTGTTTTTTTTTTTGGTCTGGCTTCTTTGACTCCCCATAATTATCCTGAGATTCTTTCATGTTGTTGCAGTTGTTTTCAATAGTTTAGTTCATCTTTCTTGCTAATATTCTATTGTATAGATCTATCATATTCAACTTATTTATTCACCATGAAATATTTCATCTTTCTCTCTTTATTCTTCTCTAAGCTCAACCTTTATTTAAATCATGCCTCCAGGGGGGCCTTGTGGTATTACACGATTTTCCTTGTCAGCGTATCTAAATCCAAATTCTAGCCATGATTCTTGTGAACTATTTCCTCACCTGAAAAATGAGTATAGTAGCTTCCTCTTATTTGCAAGGTATATGGTCCAAGACCCCCTGTGGATGCCTCAAACTGCAGGTAATATCAAAACCTCTGTATACTATGGGTTTTTTTCCTGTATATACCTACCTATGATAAAGTTATATTTATAAACCAGGCACAGTAAGAGATCAAAGATAACTAATAATAAAAAATTAAATTATAATAAGGTAGTGCAATAAAATTTACATGAATGTGTTCTCTCTTTCTCTCTGAAAATATCTTATTTTATTATTTATACAGCATGGGTACACTGGAAAAGGGATGATTCCCATCCCAGGCAGGATGGAGAGGGATGGAACGAGGTTTCATTAAAGCTTCTCGGAACAGAAAACCATGGGTAGGGAGGGACTACATATAGTAATATGTACCTCATAAGATTGTTGTAAGGGTTAAATATGTAAAGCACGTGGAAAATATATTGACAAACAGTAACTACTATTTGGGTGGTGGTTATTATCATGATTACTTTCGGTATTATTACTACTCTTAATTCTATAGGACACGTTTGATATAGCTCCTGGCCTACAATAAACCCTCAATAAATGTTAACTCTTAATATTAATTTTACCAATATTACTGTAGCACCTAACGACTATTCATTTCCTTTCTTTCCTTTCCTCTTCTGTTTCCAGTCCCTTTGTTTCACTGCTGCTAGTAGGCCTACCGTCACCCGTGCAGGCAGAAGAGAGGAAGGCGATGGTTCTGAAGTATAATGCAGCGACCAGCATTAGCACCAGCCTGGGAACTTGTTAGAAATGTGCATTCTCAAGGCCTCCCCTAGAAAGGCTGGATCAGGAACTCTGGGGGATGGGGCTGTAATCTGAATTGTAATGAGCCTTCCTGGAGATTCTGCTAAATCTGAAGAACTGGAGCAGTGGGGTAATCGCCAGGCTTGGGCAGGAGTTAATGCAGGCTCCGTTCACATCAACTTCCCTGTTAGCAAAAGCACACAGTTGACTAATTGAGCTTAATATCAACTAAAGCCCTTAAGTCTTTTTCACACATGTTGCTGCTAATCCCTATATTCCCCATCTAATACTTGTACAAGACTCTTTTCGGACTAAAGTATGTCTTTACATTTATCCCTATTAAACTTGATCTTGTTAGATTCGGCCCATTGCTCCAGTCATGTTTGGGGAAATTTTAGTTCAGCTGGAATGAACCATGACAAAAAAGCAGGGCCTGGAGACGAAAGGGGGAGGCTGCAAGGACGACATCCTTTGATGTATTGGCTGAGTCCTGGCCCATGAGATTTGGGCTACAGTAGGCTTCTAATTAAACACTTGAGACCCAGGGTGAGAGGGTAATTTGATTTCAGTTTAATTCAACTAACATTTAGTGGGCACCTACCTAGCTCCTGGCCGTGAACAGGTACAGGAGAGATACTAAACAGGCCTCTCTTTAATGTCAGACATAAGTAGAGATGAAGGAGTTGTTGTTCTTGTTTTGGGTTTTTTGCTGTTGTTGTTTTGTTCTTTGACATGTGAAGCCCAGTATAGCACCACTCGCAAGTCTCTCATGGAAAAACTAATATATTTTTTAGTGCAAATCCTTTGCTATCTGCTTGGTTTACACTTTCAGATTTAATTTTCAAGCCAATTCAATGATGTAGGAATGACTGCCCCATTTACAGCTGAGGAATTGTAGAGCCAAAGATTAATGCATTTCCTCAAGATCACACAGGTAGTTAACAGTAGAACTAGAGGAAATCCCAGATCTGTATGGGTTTAAAGAACATGTTGTATATAAGCTTTGTCCCTGAGATCAAGAAAACTAAGCTCCTTAAATATTATAACTACCAATGGCTTAATCATAAACAAATGGCGTTCTTGATTTATAATGCATAAGTTTACAATACCCAAAACATCAAAATATCATCTCAAAGATGATCCAATTCTAGATACACTAAGAAGTACACCTAATTGTGCTCACAGTCCTAAATTATAAAAAAAAAATCTTACATTTCAGCTTATTTATATTTGCCTCTCTTGAAGTGCTAGCCATATATTTTAATCAATATCTATCATGATGTTAATACTGTAATTGCAAGTTGTTACTGCTAGCAACTTTGGAAAGGATATAATTTTATCCTCTAGGGGGCGAAACTAGTCAATTCTACTCCAACAGGTAATACCTACTATATTTTACTGTGATATAAAATGAGCATTTGAACAGAGTAGGTTGTAGTGTAATGGAAAGTGCACTAGACTTATGTCTGAAGATTAAAATTTGGTCCTACTTGCTAGTTCTATCACCCTTGGGCAAAAACGCATAATTTTATAAACCTCAGTTTTGAGATCTCTAAAATGGGGACATTAATATATATAGTCATAAGAATTACTCGAGATAGTATCTATAAAATAAAATATTCTGTCGCTTAGATGTTTTATATATAAGATATTAGTATTATATTTTTGGTAATGTATTTTATAAGTTACCATCAAGAAAAGAAAATGTGAAATATTTTGGACATTTCTACCACCTACATATCCACTTAATTGATAAAGCAGCATTCAAATTTTTTCAGCTTCTTTGAAAAATGCTTCCAGTTTTTCATAGTTTCTTTTTAACAGCAGAGCTCCCAGTAGGATTGTATCAGAAGAGTGTGGTAGAACTGATATTAAAATACTAGGTTTGGTTTGTTAACTTACATTTCAAAGGTAAATTTTCTTTAACCAACACTAACATTGTCAATACTACTAACATCATCATTATAAAACGACATGCATTCAGTGCCTGTCTCCCTCAAGTTTAAAATGGGAATATCAATTAATCAATCAATAAATAACTAAAAATGGGAATAACGATTGTACTTTCCTGATAGAGATGTTGTGAGAATGAAATGCTGTGTTATGGGTAAAGTCCTTAATATAACATCAGTACCTACTGCACTGACAATATTAGCTATGCTAAAATATAAACTGAGGCATATTACAATTTTTAAGATTTATCTGAGCAAAAATTGATTCAAGTCAAGTCATATCAAACTAGAATTATTGAGGAGTGTTCTAAGGACAGGATATAAGGGAGTTTTTTGTTTGTTTGTTTTGTTTTTTTTTAGGATTTTATTTATTTTTAGAGAGAGTGGAAGTGAGGGAGCAAGGGAGGGAGAGAAACATCAATGTGTGAGAGATACCTCAACTGGTTGCCTGTCGTGCCCACCCCAACTGGGGACTAAGCCCGCAACCCAGGCATGTGCCCAGACTGGGAATCAAACCGGCGACCTTTTGGTTCACAGGCCAACACTCAATCCACTGAGCCACACCAGCCAAGGCAAAGGAAAAGAGGCAGAAGCAAAATATAAGAAAATGACTGATTGGCTATAGTTTGAAGCCTAGTTGGGTGTTTGTGATTGGTTGTTGTTCGGTTTCAATTTCATAGTCATGAGGCATTTACAGACCTAGATTTTGGTATACATATGTAGGCTATCATAGCATCAGAGCCATCTCAATATAATGGCCTCTTTGTTTAATTAATTTAATGGGTATTATTTAAGCTAAGTACACTATACTCCAATATCAAACTCCTAAATATTTCACCTCTTCCTTTTGGCTTTCATACCCTGCAAACAATGAGCTTTTTCTGGTCATAATGAATAATATGTGTAGCCTGGAAATTATTGTCAGTCATCCATGCTGCTTCATTAGCTCCTTGGAATCACAGAATCTTTGAGCAGGACCCAGACATTGGAGGTCATGGGAAGTCATTTAGACCAATGACCTCATTTTGCAAAAGAGAGAACTGAGGCCAAAAGAGGTTAAGTGTCCCACCAAAGCTATAGGGCCAGTTAGTGACAAAGATGGACTGAAATCTGGACTCCACACTCAAAGTATGTCACTTGCCTTCCTCTACACCCTCTCCAGACTCCCTATTTTCCTTAATCTCCTCTTACACTGGTCCTGCCAACAGGACTGTGCTGATCTGGCCAGCTGCCAATTTTGACTGTCTGGCTTCAGCTAAGTCTTCATGGTTAATCTTGTTACTCATTTTCTCTTTTTTTTTTAGCATGTAGGTTTCACAATTTATTTAGTAGGTGAAAAAGTTAAAATGCTGCCTTTATTTATTTTTCCAAATAAAGCCTTACTTGTGCCAATAAATGAAACAAATAAAAGCTTGGAGGTAGGGTAAGGATGGGGCTGTAGGACCACAGGCTCAGCTCAAATATCTCTCCCATCCCTTCTAAAGTGGTCCCTGAGGGAATTCCACTGAACTCTCAAAGCATCTCTTAGCAACACAATTTAAAAGTTACTACCTAACGCATACACTTAACAAGATTATTCTTGGGGACTCTCAAATATCAGGAGAGAGGCCCAGGCTACTTCAAAAAAAAAACAGAAATGCTAAACAAGATTGCACATATTATGATATGTTTTAAAGGTTTACAATGAGCAGATTAACACTTTCAACTCAGATACAAAATTGATGACAGCATGTATGGCCTCATTTTGACATAATAGCAGAAGCTGAACTACGAAGTATATTATCCCCACTCCCAACTTCCCATTGGCTCTGGTTTTTTTTAACCTGGCATTTCCCTCAGCCCCTCAGTTCCATCACTGTTTTCTCACTCAACCATCATTTAATCAATGTCCACTCTGTGTTAAATTTTATGCTTGGTGTTGGGGCCACAAAGATGAAAAAGACACGCTGGTTTTACTTTCTAAATGTCACATTTATCGTCCACGTCTAAAACCCAATTTAACCCTCTTCCCTTCTCTACTTTCCCCCCAGCAAAATTTAGCCCCTTCTCTTCATTTATGCATTTCCGTGACTTCTTTCTACCACTCATGCTTAAAACTTCAGAATCACATCTTCAGTTCCCAACTTTCTCCCATTTCTAATCTATCAGACAAGCTTAACTGTTCCTCCTCTAAACAGCCTTTTACATTTTTTTCTGTTTTATTGCTCTCTTCTTTATAATTTCCTTAAAATCTAGTATTGATCACGTCAGTATCCCGCTGACTTATTTTTCTTCCAAGGCCATTGGCTTTGCAGCTGAGAAAGTAGTCCCTCTATAACTTGGTCCATATCTACCTTATTTTTCAATGCTTTATTTCCTAAATTCACTGCTTCATGTTATAGCTACTAAAGGGCCTTGATGCCTAGTCTAATGTGGGACCCCATCCCTATGTTGTATGTTCTGTGTAAAACACGCCCTTTTTTATCTTGCCAAATTGGGAAGCCAGTTTAGCTAACTTATGAGATTCTTTTCAGGAAAGAGAGGAAAATAAGAGATGACGTGTTCATTTTTTCTTAGAGATTGGAGAAAGCTAACTGAGGAATATAAGACAGGTGCCTCGATTTTGAGGAACACATGCTTTCATGGCTTGGCGGGGAAAAATCACCTGGGAAGCTACTAAAAGCACAGATACCCAGGCCCAGCTACCTATAGCACTGGGCCTCCAACCTGGCTATACATTGGAATCACCTGGGGTGCTTATGAAAAATACCAATGCTTGGCTCTCGCCACCAGTAAGTCTGGTTGAATTGGTCTGGACTATAGCCTGGGCATCAGAATTTTTAAAGCTCTCCAGGTGATTACAATGTGCAGCCAAGGTAGAGGACACTGCCCTAGAGGTTCTATTTGACTATATCTAGGGTAGGGACAATGAATAAAGCCTGCCACGTGATCCTGGAGGTCACTGTTATAGATAGAACCATCTGTTTCCTTGGGTATTTCTGGAAAAGGATTCAATAAATGCAAAAGGTAGTCTCAGGATGGAGCATTAGGTCGCCAGCATGTGGTTCTTATAGGCTGGGTAATAGACTGACTTCTGAGCTGAGGCTAGTGGATGTCCTGAGCTCATCCTCACACCCTCCCCTCGCCGTGAGATTACCCTGCAGTCTTTTTCAGTTCTCTCTTCCCAGAAACTAAATTGACTTAGCTCCTCACTTCTCCTGCTCCAGCTAAGTGGTCCTGTTTTGTGTCCTCTGTGATTTTTCATTTTCATAACCTTCTCCTTATACTGTTCCTTAGCTACTCACATCAAAACTTACCCATTTTTAATACTTGGCATAAATCATACCACTTTAGTGAAAACTTACTCTCACCTAAAATTTACCTCCTGAAAATTGGAATGCCCATTCAGTGTGTAACATTATGAGTGTGTGTGTCATTTTCACCTGCGTGTGAGTATTTATGCATTTATGATTGCCTGATGAGTAATGCCTCTGTTCAAAACATAATAAACACCTACCCATGATTAACATATATACTCATATCTTTTTAAAAATTGAGGGCAATGGCATCTCGATGTCCATATTTTGTACTAAATGTCAGTTATGTTTCTAACCTATATAAGCAACTAAGTCTTAGCTGTTGGATTAGTTTGCTAGAGCGTAAAAATATATCACAGACTGGTAGCTTAAACAACAGGAATTAATTTTCTCACAGTTCTGGAAGCTAGAATTCTGAGACCAAGGTGTCTTCAGGGGACTTTCTCCTCAGGTCCCTTTGGCGTGTAGATTGCTGCCGTCTCCCTGAACCTTTACATGGTCCTCCTTCTGTGGGCGTCAGTGTCCACATTTCCTCTTCCTATGAGGATACCAGTCACATTGGATCGGGGCTCACTCTAAAGACCTTGTTTTAATTTAATTTTTTTAAAGAACCTATCCCCAAATACAGTCACATTCTGAGGTACTTGGGGATTAGGACTTCAACATATGAATTTGGGGATGGGGGCACAATTCTGCCTGTGATCACTATCTTCTTACATTATTGGCTTGCCTTGTCTGTCAGGCCTGTGTGTAAATTTTAACATACTGGAAACAAAAAAGCACGGAGATAGCTACTTAGGGCTACACCTTTGTTTTATGGTCATGCTAATCATTTTGCTTTGAGTGACAATTCTATGCATAAGACTCAGTGGGGGAGAAAGGATAACTAAGCAGGAACTTAATTTAAATTAATTTTATTAATATCATTTATAAAGTTTTGAATCATTATTGCCCACATCAGAGTTTACTTTTCAAGCAATAGAAGTACCTGTAGTTAAAATGGAAGAACATAAAAGGCTTTAGGATATAGTTGAAAGAGCCTGGGATTTGGAGGGTGACCTTGGGTAAATTGCTTTTTCTGAGCCTTTGTCTCCTCATCAGCTGTTTTCCCAAGGAAGGTGGGATGAGACAATGAATGTTCAAATCCTTTGCGAATTATAAAGCACCTTCAGATATTACTCACTTATTAATTGTGATGGACCAGGGAGCCATTTAGAGAAAAGCCTCTGGAACTGTATCATCCTCCCCCAAAAAGAGTTGACAGAGGCTCAGAGAAACTGGGAGTAAAATGTCTATTGCTTGAATTTTCTGAAATCTCCCTCTGACAGGTGTGTATGTTTGTTCTAGAAGAACCTTTATAATGAACAATTCCTGTGATTACTAGAAATTAATCCATTGTTGATGGAGTGCTTTATGCATATGCTTACAATGTACATAGCGTTTAGGGGCTGTCCTCGAGTCATTCACAATTTTGTGGCAAACAGTCGGGATCCACCTACCATATGTGACAAAACAGATGAACCTAGCCACTGTGCTACGTGAAATAAGGCAGTCACAGAAGCATAGATACTTTGCGATTCCACTTATATGAGGCATCTTAAATAGTCAAACTCAGAAACAGTTAAGCGGTGGTTTTCAGGGGTTGAGAGAAGGAGGAAACGGAGTGTTGCCATTCAGTGGGTATAAAGTTTCCTTTTGCAAGATGAGTAAGTCCTAGAAATCTGCTGCATGACATTGTGATTTTAGTTAACAACACTCGTTGTACACAAAAATTTGTTAAAAGGGTAGATCTCATGTTATCTGTTCCTACCACACACACAAAAAAAAAAATTCAGACCTCAAATCAGAGACAACCAGGCCTTTCCCCAAGGCACTGACAGAAAAGGTCCCTATCTTCTGAAACAGAGTATTTAAAAGATTGTGCAAATTTTTAAACCACACCCTACTTGGCCTCCCATGAATCTCTCCTTAAAGAGTCAAATTAGCAGCGGGCCCTGGGCCAGCCCTCTTGGCAGCCAGCTGAGATGATGGAGTAGGAGATCAAAGATCTGAGACTGAGAAACCTATTAATGCCTTCGGGGTACCTCCCCTCACTCTCTTTTCTTCCCCACAATACTGACTTGAGGATACTGTTGTACTCTTTGCACTTAGGTCAGAATTGCTACTTATGGCTCTGAAAGGCATATAAAAGGGTCAATAGCTATGAAATCAATGCCTTCCTGGTCATAGCTCTTCAATTGTCCATTGTTTGTCCAAATCATGGTTAAAGGCAATAAATAAATGTGGTAAGAAGTTTGAATACCCACTGGGTCTATAGCATAGTAAATAAACACCTTATACATTTGCAATCCTTTCTTCTGGCTCTACTTACCAGTCAATAATAACTCACTATCTTCTTCCCTTTCTCTCTTTGTTTATACCTGAATATGAGTATGTAAGCAACACTTGCCACTTAGTAACCGTCTCAATGGGAAGCATAGGCAGTAGGACTGCTAAGGTCCACATTGTTCAAGTGAATCATGTTAAAACTAAGCAGAGACTCCCTGGAAATTATCTCTAAGTCTGCTGTTTCACTTCTTATGGTCACCAGACTTGTCAGGGGCCTCAGAGCCAAGGGAGATTCAATAAATGCAAAAGGTAGTCTCAGGATGGAGCATTAACTCCATCCTGATAAAGGTGCTGCATAAAGTAACTAACCAGCACCTGAAAGGAGGGAAAGCAATTTTGTATAACCTGATTTTGGTACTGTGTAATTCTTTTCTCCTTTTAAGGTCCAGACCATAGCTCCGCTTTGTCCCAGGCTAGCTAGCTGGGAAGTAAGGCAAAGTGACACAAAGTTTGAGAGAATGATGTCTTTAACCATTGTCAGGGCTCATTAAGTTGCAGCTAGCCTAGAAAATAGCTGGGATCTTCTTCAGAATTAAGGGCCAGCATTGTTGACCTTGCTTTTTTTCAGAAGAGTGTGGAGATGAAGAGTCCTTCTGATAGACATGCATTTGTTGGAGTGGTGATGGCAGCCAGAGAAGCCATCCTCAGGACATCTATTGAGGAGAGAAAACAGGTGGACCACTGATATTTTCATCAGCTATGTTTTTGCCCAGCTGCACAGATGGGTACTTAAATTATATAATAAATCACCAGCATTCCAATGTACCATCAAACCCATCAGTCACATTGTTTAAAGCCTTTAAAATTACAAGGTCCTTGAGTATTTTAGTCATTGTTGGGCCAGTTTGTTTTAAAATATAGTATTTTACCTATTGTAAAGGAAAGGAATCTACTGGACAAGGAGTGATAACACTTGTATTTAAGTCCATGCTATATCCCTGATTCTCTCTCTTTGCTGTAGATCTTGCTTGGCTACTTAGGAAACAAGCTTTCTCATCGATGAATGAGAAGTGTTGCTATCTAGCCTCCATGTCTCCTCTAGGGTAAAACGGAAACTGAGCTTTGTGGAATATAAAAATAGTAATATTTTTATTTCTTATGGATTTTAAAGAGCTTATTTTCATCAGTATTCAAGTGGTTTTGTATCATTTGTGATGACTCAATAACAACATGTCTACAAATTATTCAAGCCCTTTCCATGACTCATGCCATGTATTATGGAAAAGTAAATTTTTTCCTCTCTCCTGAAAAAAAAAAAGGCCTATTTTTCTTAAGAGAAAGGTTAGACATTTGGAAACGTTTAAGAAAGAGATTTTGCTAATAATATGAATAGCTATTAACATCTTAAAAGTGAATTAAAAATCCTAATAACCAAAGACATCTGACAGAACACAAACACCAATATTATAAGGATTTTACAGTGACTCTTCCAGAACTGTAAGGTGCATGTACTCAGGTGAAGAGAGGTTGTCTGTGGTCAATGTAGGTGTGACAAGAGTATATCTAGAGAGCCTATTGTCCCTGAGAGTGAATCTAAGCCTTTTGAAGTCTTCTCCATTCACCTAGACAACTTTCCTCTCCTTTCTTCTGGCCAATTTACTAAGAATACCAGGAATAAACTTACTTAGAGTAGAGAGGATGTGTTGATGGGCAGGGCCTTTCCTGCTCCCAGTGCTGGATTTAAGGAGATCTGAAATGACGGGTCAGCCCAGGATTGCCATTGTTTCTGGCTGCTGCCTCATGTCACTCTGAGGACCAGTGGGCGCCTATCTACTCTCTGTAATGTCCTTGCTGGTCTGGGTGCCTGGTAACCTCGCAATGGGGATCTGAACTTGGGCTTTGAACATCTGGCTGTCTTTGTTTGCACTCCGTTATTCTGCTGTTGTTCATCACAACAAAATTTCCTGTGTGTCACTTCACTATGTCATCATGGCTAGCCTTATTCACACAGTATGGAGATCATTCCATAGGTGTAGCCAGGACACCACCCTCTACTTGTCCTTCCTTTAAGGTTATTTCAAGGGTCTCCTGGACAGTTTCAGCTCCTGAGCTTTGGGTAGGACCACTCTGTCCACCCTTCCAAGTCTACTTAACTTTGAGTCCCAAGGAGCAAAGGTCAATGAGTCGGGTCTTTGGCTGCAGGAAGCCTGGGTTCCTTTTGCAAAATGATCCATCACCTTCCAAAGGCAGGTTCTCTTTATGAAGTAGTGAGGCAGATTGTATTAAAACAGATTTTTAAAGTTATTGTTACGCTCTCCTTTTAAAACCATGGCTACTTAGTTATTTGCATAACTAATTTCCTTTCAAATAACTTTTCTCTGAACTAGAAAATTGCAGGTAATTTGCCGTGTATACATCTCAACATAAGACTGAGTGATATAATTTTTAAGTACTTTGCCCCCACCTCAGTTATGCTCAATCATAGTAGTTATACTAAATATGAACATATTACCCCAGTAAATGGCACAGCCTTCAACACACTGCTCAGGCTAAAAACATGCATGGTTTTCTTATTTCAACATCCAAATCAAGTCCCATTGACCAATAGGATATACCACCAAAATATACTTAAATATAAACAACAGCCATTTCAATATATCATCAGATTGTACCACCTAAATATATCTCAAATTTCTCTATCTCGATAGCCATCCCCTACTGCAAAACTGCATCATTTCTCACTTGGACAACAGGGGTGGCTTCCTCACTGGTCGCCTGCTGCCATTCTTGCCATCACCCACTAGACTTCCTCACCACAGCAGGAGATAAAAATGTAAATCAGATCACATCACTTTCCAACTTACAATCCACCAAAGGCTTCTCCTGGTCTTTATTTCTCCAGCACAAAAGCCCTTTCCCAACTCTGGCTAGGCCTTTGCACTCGTTCTCTAGATCTGGAATAGTTCTCTCTTTCTAACTCTTCACACAAATGACCTCTTCCCATCCTGTTTGATAGCAAGTCTCATGTTGCTGTCTTAGAGAGGTCTTCACTGACAGCATTTCTTAGGTTGCCATCTGTACTCACTCTCTTATCATCCTCCTTATTGTCTTCATGGAGCTGTCATTTTAATTTGGTTTTGAGAATGAGTAAAGCTCTATGTTGTTCATTCTGCAATATTTACTTGGCTGTTGTGGTCACGCTTTTTTTTTTAAACAAAAGTTATCACCATGTTTTGTATAGTTTTAAAATCTGCTTTTTATAATATTAAATGGTAAGCATTTATTAGATTATTAAATATGATCTAGAACATGATTTTTAATACTTGGTCTTATTAATGTGTCATGATTTGGGTAATTGGGCTCTACTGCTAGACATTTAAGTTATTCCTAGACTTTTGCAAAAGAGTTGGAAAAGACCTAGATAATTATTAAAGCCCTCAAAAATAAGAGTGGGCTTTGAAAATTAGGATTATATTGTGCAAAGAGAAATGATAAATCATTGAAAGAGTAGACCAAAATGTATGTATTCACCAAATTAGAAAGAACTAGAACTTGTGTTGTCCTTGAAGATCAAGAAAGCTAAATTCAGGATAAATAAAGGAAGTACAATGCTAAATATTACTGAGCTTGTTACACTGAAGTTTCTCACTTAGCAACATAGTAGATAATGATAGAAGAGCAGATTTGGTTGGGTCTTTAGAAATGTTGAATCGGAGATATCTGTGGACTATCCAAGGGGAGCTATCTAGTAAGCAGTTGAATTTAATGATGTGTGACTTAGGAAGAAGCTCCGATTTGGAGAAAAGGTTGCATGGTAATTGAGACAATGGAACTGGGTGCAAAAATCCAGGAAGAGTATGTGGAATGAGATGAGAAGAGGGCCCAGGACAAAACGGTGAAGAACATAAACATCTGCAAAACGGACAGAGGGAGATGGGCATTTAAAGGAGGTGGAAAACAGGAGGCCAGAGGGCTGGGAGCAAAGCCAGGGTAGAGTGTCTTGTGAGGCTCTCCAGCGCTGATTAGCCTAGCCCTCCTCCTCCTTCTTCGTTTATATCTCCCCGGACTGTGCTCACCCAGAGAATAACTTTTCCAGACAGAGCATAGTCTTCTTTAATAGAAGATATACATGTTGTTGATTCCCCAGGCAGAATATCCAATAAGTCCTTCGAGTTCTTTGAATGAGTAGGTGAAGATCTCTAGGGTGTGATTTGAAACATTCAGAGAAGCTGCCTCTGTGTCCTAAAGTAGTTCTCTGGCTGACCTGTAGCAATGCCCGACATAGTGTGCACTCGATAAACTCTGTGAGAAGAGGGATCCATGAATATCAAATAACTAAGTATCCTATTAAAGTGCAAAAATTCTGAGAAGGATGTCCAATAAATCATCAACCCCTATCTAACACGTTGGTAGGCTGGGGACTTCTTATCAAAACTCTTTCCATTGTGGTCAGTTTCTGTGCAATTGACTCCTAGGGCCAGTTATCACGGCAGGTCTGTAGGCCTCGAGTGGAGGCTTACCTGGGAAGGGTATATCTGAGCACATTAGGTCAGTTTTACAGTTATCTATACAAACCATCTGTTCTCATTTCCTAAGCTGCCATAAAAAATTACCACAAACCAGGTGGCTTAGAATAACAGAAATTTATTGTGTCTCAGTTCTGGCGGCTAGAAGTCTAAAATCAGGGTGTCAGCAGAGCGATACTCTCACTGCAAGCTCTAGCGGGGAATCTTTCCTGGCTTCTTCCTAGCTTCTGGTGGTTGCCAGGAATCCTCGGGGTTCTTTGTCTTGTATATCCAATCTCTCCCCTCATCTTCACATGGCATTCTTCCTTCTGTGTCTTTGTCTGCTTATTTTGGTTTTCTCTTCTAATAACGACACCAGTCATTGGATTCAGGCACGCCATAATCCAGTATGACTTTATTTTCAACTTCGCTAATTACATCTGCAAATACCCTATTTCCAAATTAGGTAGCATTCAGAGGGATACTATTCAACCAGCATACTGTCTGTTATGGCTAAACAGTCAGCTAACCCCTGGGGAAAATCTAGCTGTGAAAACAAGTGATCATCATATGATATGGGTCTCTGATAGTCGTGTGTGTGTGTGTTTCCACCTGGTGGCATAAAAGAACTAACTTGTCAACTAGTGAATGTGAGAAGTAACCTGGGATTACCGGGCAGAAGCAAAGAAAGAGTGACAAGGACATTAATTAACACTAAAAAAATTATTAGTACTATGGGACTATGGGACTAAAGCCAGGCTTTGGGAGACGCTGGAAGGAGAGTGGTAGGTAGAAGAGGGATTATTCATGTCCTCAGAGAACATACAGTCTAGTAGGACAAGATAAGGCATAAAGATGTATAGAATGACTACATTTGAAATTTAGAAACCAAGAAAGTGTTATGAGATTTATAGAGTGCTTTTTGATAGAGAATAACTGAGAAGAACCTTTTCAGATAGGATGGTCATGAAGAAACATTTATACTGTAATTGGAAGGTTGAGTAGGATTCGGTCATTGGAAGAGCCCAGAACTGGTATTTGACTTCCTTTATCAGTTTTTCAGGGCTGGCTCTGAGCAGAGCCTGAAAGTAAACAATGAAGTTGGGGGCCTTCACATCGTACCTCACATCTTACTGTTTGCTGCACCTCCAGACAACGGAATAGAGGCCTAGATATTTTTCTCTTCACGTTCTCCCTGTACCTCTGTGCACTGCTCCCCTCCATGAACGCATAGATCACACACCACTTTTTTCTGAATTATTTGAAAGTTACAGATATTTTTACACTTTAGCCCTACAAATTTCAGCATATATCACTTAAAAAAAAAAAAAAGGACATAGTCCTATATAATTGCAGTATAATTCTTATACTTGGGTAGTTTACTATTAATACAGCACTATTATCTAATATATAGTTAATAATTTAAATTTCCCAAATTATCTCAATGATATCCTTTATAACTTTTTTCTTTTTTCCTGGTCCAAAATCCAATGAAGAATCAAGGATTGCATTTTCTTACGTGTCTTTTTAGTGTCCTGTAATCTACAATAATTCCCAAACACTTTTGTCTTTTATGATATTGACATTTTTAAATAATCCAAACCATTTCTTGCAGAATGTCCAACAGAGGTCCAAACATATACTGGATTTGTAGCATAGTTTTTGATATGTGTCTAACTGTTCACTGGAAAATTTACAGCTACCTGAAATTGCTAGAAACCTATCCAGTTGCTATTCAGAGTATCCCTAACCAGCCCTGGTTGGGTGGCTCGGTGGGTTGGAGCATCCTCTTATACACCAAAAGGTGGGTTCGATTCGTGGTCAGAGCACATACCTAGGTTGTGGGTTTGATCCTGGGTCTGGGTTGCATTTGGGAGGCAACTGATCAATATTTCTCTCTCCCTCTTAAATCAATACACATATATTTGGGTGAGGATTTTTAAAAAAGTATCCTGAACCAGTTGCCCTCGGGTAAAAGATACTTTGTTAAAGAGAACTTAGAACTGTATCATAAAAAAGTAAAAATAGGTTTGGTGGGATTTTTTGTTTGTTTTTTTGTTTTTGTTTTTGTTTTTTGCTACAGGAATTTTTCAAAAACTTTTATACACTAACAGATTTTATGAATCTATAGGAGGGTTTAAGAGGGTTTCCCAAACTTAATTGATCAAAGAAAACTATGTTTGGGGATTGTATTAGTTATCTATTGCTGAATAACAAATTACCCCAAATTTATGGACTAAAAGCAACAAGCATTATTTATCTTACACAGTTTCCGAAAATCAGGAATCAGGAAGTGGCTTTGCTGTGTGGCTCTGGGATGGAGTCTCTCCTCAGGTTTTAGTGAAGATGCCGGCTGAGGCTGCACACTTGATCATATAAACACTTGATCGGTCTGAAAGATCTGTTGTCAAGATGGCTCACTCCCATGGCTGTGGAAGGAGGCTTCTGCTCCTCACCAGGTAGACCTTTCCATAGGGCAGCTTGACATGGCAGCTGGCTTCCCCTGGAGTGAATGATCTATGAGAGAACAAGGAGAAAGCTGTAATGTCTTTTGTGACCTAGCCTCAGAAGTCACACACCATTGCATCTACCAGTGAGTCAATAAATCCACCCCCACACTCAAGAGAAGGTGAGTTAGGTTTCACTCATTTTTTAGGCTCCAGTTGTTGAAGGGAGCAATGTCAAAGAGTGTGTAGGAATTTTAAAAAAATCACTCTGGACCATATTGGGGCTCCAGAATTCTTCATCATATACTTTAGAAAATATTAGTTATGATGTTGAAAGGATTCAGGGAGAGAAGTTACAAGAGGTGGATCTGAGGTCCACCTCATTAATTGTATCAACTTGGGTTTGTCTCTTAATTGTTGAGTTTGAATTTTTACAAAAGTATAGTAAAGATGATAGTACCATCTATCTTCGTGATACCTTAAGGTTGTTGTGAAGATAAAAATGAACCCATGTACATAAAAATGCTTAAATAATTATAATATACTCCACAGATGTTCACTCTCACTATAATCACTAGCTAGCATATGACCTGTCATGTCACTGAACGCTAGATATCTGACTTTTCATATTCAAAAAGTTCTTCTTCCTGTCTTCCAGGAGAATGTCACAAGCACAGATGTGCTTAAAAATGCTTTTGATGAGCCTTGTAACAACTCCATAGGAATTTTTACCAGCCATTTGTCTTCTTACACCATCGCTTCTTTGCTAGACACATAGAACTTTGTCTTTGCAGGGTACTGAGTTACCTGCCAAATGAGTTGTTGTTGATGGTTTTAAAGACCTTGGTGTATTGCCACAATTTCCCAAACCATAAGGAGGCTGTTTTTCTCCTAGGTCTCAGAAGCTAGCTCCAAAACAGTTCCTAAAGAGGAGTCCAGAAAATGTTTTCAGCAATGGCAACCTCATCAAAATAAGTACAGAGCCTTGCGTGGCAGGACAAAGCAGGCTGGGATGAATGGGTCTTGATGGGATATGTTTGTCCAAGATTAGTCTCCTCGCTTTAAAGTCATATCTCATTACCAAAGGAACCACACGGACTAGATGTAAAGAAATGCTGCTGCCAGCCAACTGCAGTTTTTAAATCCAAAGTGCTTAGAATACTTATAGGCATAATCTTGTTAATCTTTATAACACGGTGAGGTAAGTTAAAACACCGTCACTCTAGAGGAAAGTGTGGCCAAACCTCAGTTTATTTTGAGTCTCAGTTTTTCTAATGCCTTGTCCTGTGCAACTATTATTTGAATCGAATACGGTTTAGTCCCCATACATTAAAAAAAAAAAAAAAAAAAAAAAAGAACAGGGATACTACAGATGAATTAGGATCAGGGTTCTTAACCTGCAAAGAGCGATTGGTCAATACACTAATTAAGGCATCAAGTTTACACTCTGTTGTCAACTGTAATTGTTTATTGCCTAACTAAACCCTCCTTAATTTATTATAGTCATTAGTGTCTGTTAGCAAGGGAGAATGTGCTTGTATTTTACAAGGCTATGTGGTTAACAGTTTTCTGTCTCTGAGCTGGGACCTGCCTCACTTGATCTTCTCACCTCACACTTAACACAGGACCGGGCCTTACTTAACAAATGATTAACTTTCACTGCAGAATTATTAACAGTCATTGGTCCTAATCTGGGCCTTAGCTCTGAAAGCTATAAAATAATAGGATAGGATTAGATCTCTAAATTATCTTGTATGTCTAAAAATTTCAGTTGATGATTATCAGCTTTGATGCAGAGATTAAGGCAACAATGACAGACATAAATACCCCTAAATTAGAGCATTTGAGACAATCTGAGTTATTTGCATGTTTTCATAATTACCTAAGAGCAGTTTGAGGGTCAATAACTTGATCAGGAAAGTGCAAATCCTCTGGCCATCTCAGTATCAGGTTTCGGAAAGGGAGAAGAAGGGGGAGAAAGGTCCTGGAAAAGGCCTGTGAAAGCGAGGAGGTGTGAGGGGGGAGGGAGAGAACTTTTGCTTTTTGATTCGGCAACACGTTTGGAGCAGCAGGAAGTGGCCAGGAACCTACGCATCACGGAGGAAGCAGGCTGGTTAAAGAGAATCGCCAGGCCTGTAGGGGCAGGTCCAGGCTTTACAGGACTTACACCTTTTTCAGTCATAAAGGGTGTCTTTAAGGAAAAGAATTTCAGATTAGGTATGAAAATGCACATTTATTTCAGAAGTGAATCGAGTTGGAAATGAATAATTATTTGAATGCTCACAGCCTCTACAACACCATCCAAAACAGGGCAAGTGCCATGGAAGAAATTTGGAAGAAGACTGGTCTTAACCAATCAGTTTTGAAATATCTTACTCTTGCCAATTTTACAAAAACCCGTGGCCACGTGAGCATGTTGCTAACCCTCTGGTAGGGGCCTGTGAAAGTGAGGAACCCGGAAGCCTGAGCTTCGTTAGTTTCAGGTTCTAACACCATTGAAAGCGTGAAGCTCATCTAGAATATCCCAGTTCAACTGGAAGTTCATTTAGCTAAAAATGAAAAAAGCCATTGAAGAATAAGATACATGTATGCAAACAATCATGAAAATTCCAGAATATACTGTTAAATGAAAAATAAGGAATGCAATAATATCACATTTTATTTATGCAAAAAACAAATAACCAACACTGAAGCAGTGTGTGGGTTCCATGTGTGGGTGCATGATACACATTTGATGCACATCACATTCTTCATACTGGTTACATTTAGAGAGTGTATGCGGTTGTGGGGTATTACTTGAATTTTGCATAACAAACGATCATGTTACATGTATGCTTCCTCATTAGCAACCGCATACCCTCCATACTCTCCCCTTCAAGCATCCCATTCTCAAACCATCGTTGGCCAACTTTCTAGTCCACTTCCTTCAGAATTAAACTCCAGCTATTTTGACCCACCAGGATCTACAGTCAAGCCCCTTGTCATTTCAGTGTCCTCGGTCCCTTCACATCCCCACTTCCATTCTTACCCAGCTTAAATTCCACGGTCTGTTGTTATGATCACTCTTTTGCATACACCCTAACTGCCTGCTATCTCTCACTCTGTCATATTACTTGGTAAAATCATCCCTGCTGGTTTTAATTGAATGTGGTTGGAGATAAACCACACAACTTACGCTGCCTGGTCTCATTTTAAATTCCTCGCTTAACCTCAGGGGGGCTTTTAGTGCTGCCTTGCAATCCTCCTATATTTCCCCTAGTCCGTTTACTTCCCGCACTCATTGGTGGCTGTTTCATACTTTTTTCTCTCTCTTCAAAACTTCATACCTCCTTGTACTACCCTTATCCTTAGCTTATGACTATGCTTACTATTTCATTGTGCAAAAGAAACAATCGGGGGAAAGAAAACCAATATACTCATTCTGCACACATTCTCTGCACTGTGCATACCCACTACCTGCACCCCTCTGCGAGGCCCTCTTTTCTGTTCCTGTGGGGGGACAACCAGGGCCTCTATCTCTGACCCTGTGCTGTGCACCAATCTTGTCCCCCTGTCCCTTTGTCACCTACGTAACATCCAGGGCCATGGATCTATAGGGTACAGCAGGCGCAGAGCCTAGGGCCCTCCTTACTTCTAGGGGCTCATGGAAAAGGTTTAATTCCATTTAAAATCAGAAGAAAAATATGAACATTTAGGTCAAAGAAAATGTTTTAATATATAATGCTAGTATATTTATTCTTGTACCACATAGCTATTATATGGTATGGTATTTATATGATGTAAAATTTGATACAGCTATAGCTATAGCTATAGATATATAGGGCCCATGAATAAAACCTAGATACCCAGGGCCCTGTATAAGCCGTAACACAACCCTAGCAATATTGCTGTTATTTTTCGTCTATAGCATAAGTTTCCTTGTTCTTTTAGACCATCCCATTAGCAAACACACTGCAGTTTTCCCCATCTTCCCTGTCTTAGTCATTTTGGGGCTGCTATAACAAAAATACCATAAACTGAGTGGCTTAGAATCAACAAATGTTTGTTTCTCATAGTTCTGGGGGCTGGAGGTCCAAGATCATGGCTCCAGTAGATTTGGTGTCTGATGAGTAGGCTTCCTCACTGACAGTGTCTTCTCATCATATCACATGGTGGAAGGAGCAAGGGAGATCTCGTTCTTGCTCTCTGGCGTCTTATTTACAAGGTCGCTAGTCTTATTCATGAGTGCTCCACCCTGACGACCTAATCACCTACCACAGGTCCCACCTTGGTGGCAGATTAGGTTTCAACATGTGCATTTGTGGGGGACACAAATATTCAGTCCATATCACATCCCAAACCCTGTCTTGACTCACCCACCTTCCCTTCTAAGCACCCACTTTCCATCGACTTTTTGCCTCCTTTTTTTTTTAAACAGCAGAACTTCTTAAGAGATTTGTCTCTGTTTACCCTTATCAACCGCTCTTCCCCCGTTCTCCCCTGGCATCTGGTCTCCATGCCTGCTGTACTGTTGAACCTACTTTCCCGACGAGGTCCCGTGGCCTCCTTGACACTAACTCCAGTCACCCCTTCTTAGTCCACCTCTTATTTTACTTAGCAGCAGCATTTTAAATGGTAGGTCATTCCTCCCAACTAAGCTACTGTCTTCACTTGGTTTGTTTTGTAGGGAGACTGTGAAATTTATCAGAATAAAGACAATTTTGAGAGCGAGCGGTGGGCACTATTGCCATTACACTGACACAGACACCAACTTGGACTGTCTCAGGAAAACTGGACCATATAGTCACTGTCCTTCTAGGACACCACACCTTCCTGGTGTCTCTCCTGTCGCACTGGCTCTTCCTCCTCAGTCTCTTGTGCTGTCCCCCCCTTCTTCCTGACCTCTAAATATTGGACTGTCCAGGCATCTTTGGACCTCCTCTTGTTCTTTCCTCTCCTTTTCTACACTCCTTCAGAGCTATATCCCAACTCTCGCTCACTAATATGCTATACTGCTTGATGAAATGTTGAAATGCTTCCATCGAGTTAGGAAAGAGCTGCTCTCAAACTCTCCAGTGCCCTCTCCCACCCACAACTCTGGACCCACTTTGGGACCCTCACACCTACTCATGATTTAGCTTCTAAAATGTTAACACCTGACCCTTTAGAAACTGCTCTCCAGCACCTTCTGATTGGTTAGTACCATTACCATACCAGCTGTTAAACATTTTGAAATCACCCTTGCAGTCATTAATAGGGCTGTAGGTGAATGCCTACATTTATGTCCAATTCAAACCAAAACATTTCCCCTGGACCCCAAGACTTGTATATCCAATTGCCTATCCAATATCTCTAACTTGCATATATAAGTGGTATTTTAAACTTAAAATATCTCATTTTTTTCCATCCAAACCTGCCCCTTATACAGTCTCCCCCAATTCAGATAATGGCAACCGTATATTTTCAGTTGCTCGGGCCCTAAGTCCTGGGTTTGTTGTTTCTTTTTAAATTCCTCTCCTTGACACCCCATGTCCAGGCCATCAGCAAGTACTGCCAGCTCTACCTTCAAAACACATATGCCCCTATCACTGCCTTTACCGCTGCCACTTTCCACCGTTGTCTGTCACCTTGACCACTGCAGTAGTTCCTCTCCCTCTGCTTCCACCCTTGCCCCTTCTAGTTGTTTTCAACTCAGCAGAAAGAGTGCTCCTTACAAAACATAAGATAGCTCATGTCATGTGTCTACTCGGAACCCTCATAGATTCCCCAGAATAAAGGCTGAGCCCTTGTGATGGCCTCAAGGTCCTATGTGACCCCACTCCTTTCCTCTGACCCCATCTCTTACTCCTGTCTTCATCCAGTCCAGTCACACTCACCTCTCTGCTCTGCTCTCCGCCCACCCTGGGCCAGGCCTGCTCTGGCTTCAGAGCCTTGGCACTTGCTGTGTCTCCCGGCTTGGCCTGTTCCTCCCTCATGCTGCAAACGGCTGGCTCTTGGCCTCCTTCGAGTTATTAATTGAAGGTCACCCTCTCAATGAAGTCTCCTTTAACAGATTATTACACCCACCACATTGCCCTTCTCTGTTTTATTTTTGTCCACAGCACTTATAACCACCTGATGACACATTGTAGTTTTACTTCCATGTTATTTGTCAATTTTGTTCCTTGCTGTCTTCATCTGCTCAGGCTGCCAAAACAAAATACTATAGATGGGGTCTCTCAGACAGCATACATTTATTTCTCACAGTTCTGGAAGCTGGAAGTCTGAGGTCAAAGAGCCGCAAGTTGGACTCATTCTGAGGCTTCTTCTCTTGGCTTGCAGGTGGTTGACATCTCACTGTTGCTCTGTGACTTTTTTGCACAGGTATTTGTGGGGAGAGAGTGAGCGAGAGAGTGCGCTCTCTGATGTCTCTTTATATTTATAAAGGCACTAAACTGATCACGAAGGCCCTCCTTGTTACTTTATCTAACCCTGATCATTTTTCAAAAACACCATCGCATTCGGGGTTAGTGCTTCACCCTATGAATTTTGGGGGAACACAGTTCAGTCCATAACACTTGCTGTAGCTGCAGGGTCTAGAAGAGCGCCTAGCACAGTGGGTACTCAGGAACCGTTAAGTGAATTCATAATTAGAAAAAAGTGTCAAATATTTACTAGTTTTTTAACTTCTCAAAAAGTTTTACCACTGTTAAATTTGACTGACACTGTGCTATAGAAAAAGTTTCAAAACGGAGCAGTTGGTTATTTATAGCTCTATTCTAGAACTTTAATATAGACTTAGTAGAATATAAATTTTGTATATTATTTGGGAGCTCACATATTAAAACATATTGTATGGATTTACAACCTCTAGTGTCCATCTGTAGTTGACTGGATAAAAATTGTGCTACGTACATTTCACCAATGGATAAATTAAGAAATTGTATATATATGTGTGTGTGTGTACATATAAACACACATGGAATATTATTCAGTCATGGAAAAAATAAAATCTTGCCATTTGCACAACACGGATGGACCGTAAAGGCACTATGTTAACTGAAGTAAGTCAGACAGAGATAGATAAATACCATATGCTCTCTCTTATATGTGGAATGTAAATAAACAAACAAACAAAAATAAACAAGCTCATAGATACAGAGAACAAACAGATTGGTGGTTATAAAAAGTGAGGGGTGAGGGGTAAGGGGTGGGAGAAATGGATGAACTTTTTTTTAGTGTAAGTATATTGAATACATTTTTAAATGCAGTTTTTCAAAAGAAAGAAAGGGGAATAAGCACAAAATGGGAGGAAGTTTAGCAGTAAGGATTTTTTTCGTAAGTAAAAGAAAAAAGTAAGGAAGTATACAACTTGAGAATAAAGTAGAAAATGAGTTTGGTTTGAATTAAGATCATTACACCATATTGAGGAGAGATCACATGGTGCAAATGAGAAACATGACACTGTATTTCAAAGAACAGTTTTTCACAGGTATCATCACTGAAGGTACAGTCTGCTCTCACCTGCCCTCTGAATGGCAAAGAACAGAGGAGGAATAGAGGGAGAGAAGCAGATAATAACTGGGAGTAAAAAAGAGAGAAATCACAATGGGACACCTGTTATCAGGGTCAGTTATTATTCAATTCCGTTACTTGATTTACTTTTAAAAATAGCCTTACGAACTATCCACTTATCTCATCTTCGTGTATATTCTCCCTGGGGTTTTGTATTGGTCAACATTCTGATGCAGAGAACAGATTCCACTCTAGACAATTAGAATGAAAGGGTTTATTGCAGCATGTCAGATGGCTTACAGAATTATTAAGATGGTGGAATGAAAATCTGTAGCATGAGATCCCAGGATCTATCCTCACATCTGTACTGCAGACCCAGGGCGCTGAAGGAGCTACTTCTGCTGCCATGATCAGGAAACTGTGTGTCAGATGAGGAGGCCTCCCTCATTACATGTAAAGATACAGGATTGCCTCAGTTTGAGCTGCTTAGTTAGCTACAGTTGCTGCTTCCAGAATAGCATCACTCTGCTCCAGTCAGAAAACCTCATGTGAAAAATCAAGAAACTGCCATTATAGCTAAGTTAGGGTCTCACATCATGGTACCTTTTCTACCGTCGAGAAGGTATTTCTGCTAACTCAGCAAACCTCAGAGACAGTTTGGCTCCAGAACCATGCCACATTTGCTACAATCCACATTGATAAAATATATACGCAATATCCTATCTATCTCTGTTCAAATTCAAGTCTTGCGTGATCTCATCTGATGTGGAACCTGAATCAAACTTGGATTACCAGCTGCAGAGGAATTGCAGAAATTTTTGTTTTAGCTTCCTGCTCTCCACAGGAAAGGGAAGTCATACTAGAAGAAAATTGGAATAGATATTCTGAGCCCTAACTCCATAACTGCATTAAACTTCTCTCTTACTTCCCTATATTCATCTTTGGAAAATTCAAACTTATCCTTTGTTATACAGAGAATTATATATTTGGCCTATCTTTGAGCATATTGTCCCAAAGTCTAGAAAATTCTTACTGTAAATAAGTGCCTAATAAATATCTATTCATTTTTTCAAAAAGACATATTATACAGATTCACACCCTAGGGCCCAGAGGGAAGTCCAAAGCACTGGGGCCAGGGACAGTGTCCCATCTACACGAGTCTCTGATCGCACTGCTGAATTCCATATAACATGGTGGCTATAGAATTCTTGTTGGTAAACCATCTCTCTCAAGTAACACTGAGAGCTGAACTAAGGAAAAGCAAGAAATAAGGCCCTCTGCTCTTCAAGGAAGATTGAAAATAGAAGAAAGTTAAAAATGAACTAGCCATGGAGATGTTTGGAGGGTTTTCTTACTCATCATTTCCTTATCTTGAGATATTTAGATTGAGGTTCCTCATGAAATCTCCTAATTGACAGTATCATGAAACCCCTTCTTTTATCATCTACACTCTTGTGTAGACATGGACCTATTTTTTATTCTGGCCACTAAGAGCAGTGTAATTTACCGAGTTAATCAGGAAAATACAATCATAAAACTGAAGAGGCATTAATAATTCTAGTGGGTGTTTTCCAGTGCTTTTGAACATTAGCCTCTGAGGAGTCTCTTTAACGTGCCCACACATACAGAAATTCATCTATAAACCCCAGATACCTTTGCAACTGTGTAACAGAACATTACTCACATCTCAACCTTTCCAAGAAAACCTCCGGAGAACATCACTTCACATTTACAAAGAGATGGCAGTTGCCAATCACTGCCCTCCTCACTGCAGAGACATCCAGAATCATCTCAAACCTGGTCTCTTTACCTGTTAGAAAGGAGCTCAGTTCAGTAAGTCGCTCAGGGTGGTTATAGCCTCGTAGGATTTAAAAGATGTAAGGAACTTAATTATACATACAATACTTATATAATTTACTTAGGGTGGCAATGCTCAAATTTTCCCTCTCCTGATTCAAAATAAACAAAAATATTTTTGAATTAGGCATTTATTTTCTATTTTCATGTTGCAATATCATTTTCCCTGTTTTCTGCAGGTACGATGAGAGGAGGCATGTTAATGTAATTATTATGAAGATGATATACATTATAATCATTAATTACTACTAGAGAAAGGGAGGCATGGGAAATGAAGCAAACATGTCTTATTTAAGAAAACTTAACTGGAAGAAATAGGTTTTTTTGCCGCTTGTTGCTTAATTCTTATACAGCTATTTTTATTAATATGTTTCCTCTCCTTCCAGTTTGAACAGCGCTAGTTTAGCATTACAAATTCATAGCATCTTTTTGCTTAGAAAAAAAGTGGTTTCATAATCAAATGTGAGTATCTACAACAGAAAAGAACTTTTTTGTTCCTTGATTTTTTTCCACCTGCCTTGCATATAAACGCACAAATTAAAATTAAATAAGTGGCTACAGAATTCATAAACGTTTTGTTCAAAGCTATCAGCATAGATGCTTATAATGAATCCAGTGAACTCTAGTAAAATAAATTATGTAAAGTGACGAGAGAAGTCAATGATACTTTTTGTTACTGCATTAATGCTTTCTCTTCACTACTTTGTTTGGTAGCTACTGTAGTAGCAGGGCTCATTTTACTGATCAAATACAAAACAAAACAAAATGGACAAATATTTGAGCATGTGGTTTCTTGGGATCTAATTCAGAGAATTAATGCTGCTCTGTGAGTGAGTCCAAGAATCAATCTGGATATTTCTTTAATTCATTTGAAGGAGTGTTTTTCTTAATTGAAAATTGCATGACCTACAGCAGAAATACAGATTTGAGGTGGTCTGCAGTTCAAAGTGTAGTGGTCATTTCCAGTACCGTATTGGATGCTCACAACGCCTCTCTAATGGCAGAGAAGGCAGTTGAGATCTACCTGTTTCACACAGGAATTAACCCAAGGAGGGAAGAAGCTAAGCATGGAAGAAGTCACAGAGCTGATAAATGGGGGAATCAGAATGTGACTCCAAATCATCTGACTCTAAATATTTGCAAGACATTGTTGTCTCTCCTACTTTAAGCTAATATGATTGTAATGGTGATATGGCTGAGATAATTCAAAGGTAGTTTATCTGGTGGCCTAAATTACTCAGATAACTGACTGCATATTTTTGGCTGCTTTACAAATTGAGACATGACCTGAGTGTCACTGAGGAAGACAGCATAAAAGCTACACTTCTAAAACTACACTTCTAAAAATGCTCCTTATTAGGGGGGCACCGAGGTTTGCTCCCATTTCTTTAATCTGTAATCTAAGAAATGTTTCTTGAGCCAAGAGTTCCCAAAAGTGTTTTTTTTTTTCCTTAGAGAATATAATCACTCTTTGGAACTATAGAGTTCATTAATTCTGCATATCTTGGTATATTTCACATTATTTTCCTCAGGACTAAAGAATCTAAAGTTCTTGATTCTCTTCCCTAGTGATATACAAGCTGTACTTTGATGATGTTAAAAGCATATTCAACTGAACCTACTCATATCCCATGCTTTCTCCTTCATTAGTTATCTCAATTAGTTATCTGAGTTATGAACATTACTAATATACATAAATAGTCAAATATATAAAATAGTCATGGTATTGTTAAAAGATAAGTGAATCTTCTAGACATGCAGATCACTTATCACTTGAGCTCAGTATATTAATGTGAAGCCGTTTTGCAGGAACGTGGGCTATTGGTGTGTGTGTGTTTGTGCTCTAGAGGTGCTATTAAATATCTCAATCATTTTTTTGAATTTTGCATAAACATACTCAATTTAGCATAAGTATACACAAAGTTCCTTATTCACTAAAGAGTTAAGCTGATATGGAAAATTTATCCACACAAAGCCCTTACGTTAAGTGGCTGGTTTTGGCACGCCCTCATGGTCGCAGAAGGCACACAAGGTTCTTGCCCACTGGTAAGCAAGCTTCTAGCAATAGGAAATTTGGCAACAATTGCAACTGGACATGTTGGCTCCTCTACAGGTGTGGGAGGCCACTGTCTGGCCCAGAGGCTGACATGTAGCATGTGCTGGGGAAATATTTGTTGAATAAAAGAATGATTGACCTACTAGCTGATTTGGAGGCCTTATCTGTTCTACTGCTCCATTAACCCTCTCTACCCCTTAAGAGCTTGTAATCAGTGGGGAAAAATTTGGGGACTCCCTTCCCTAATAAATGTCAAAAGCATGTAATTATAATTTAGCCAAAATCATTAATTCTAACTGAGCAAATAGAGGACTGTGACTGGCAAAGGAACTGAAGCTGATAAGAGCTCACCAAAAGGAGACACAGGTTGGAACTGTGATGGGCTAGGACTGGAAGGCCCTGGGCCAATGGATATTTAAGGTGGATGCTCAGTTCAGTTTAGAACAATTCAACAGATACTTCCTATGTGTCTGACACTGGACATAGTGTTAGGTCTTGGGACTACAAGGGGTCTGAAATTCAGGAAACAGGATATACTTATATTTAAGCAGTATTTTAGTGGCATTTTGAAATAATGTGCTCAGTATGTTTTTCTTTAACCTCCAGAAATCTTCCTAGGGTAAGTGCCTCTACATTTAATATAATGGGGTGACCTGAAAAAAAGGATAATACACTGTTTTCCTGTTTCCAGATTTTTTTGGGCATTCTGTACTATATAACGAATGGACTTACTGCTTTCAACATACTGAGCATATTACTTCAAAATATAAATCTACTTAAAGTAAGTTAATCCTATGCTCTCTAACTTTTGTGATATCCCGAACAAGGTTTATTTAGATAGATTCCCAAGGAGCTTCAGTGTAACAGAGAAGGCCATGGGGGAGAACAGCACTGCACAGACTGAGAGCCGTAGCAGGGAATGTGTAAGGAGTGGAAGCAGTCACCTATATAAGCAAGGGATTACTACCTTGGGAGCAATGGAGCAAAGGATCAGGAAAGAATTCACAGGTGTGGTGCTGTCTGAGCAGGGTTTGGGGGAATAAATCGGCACTTACCAAGAGGACAAGGGGAGAGGGAATTCCAGGGAAAGGATGGGCATAATGTAGAACACAAAGACGGGAGACAGCACTATAGGTTCAGGTGATTACAGTTGGTTTTACATTGCTTGAGGGTCCAATGAGAGGCAGAGCCGTGGGCCATGAGTAGCAGTCAGGGGCTAATCATGTAATATTTTGTTTGCCACTTTAATGTGTCACATTTTATTCCACGGAATTGATGGAAATCTGCAAATGCTTTCCAGTAAGGAAATAATTTGGTCAGAGTTGTTGAGGAAAGGCAGCATTCCAAATGGCTCCTACACAGCCTCTCAGCATCCCTGTGACTCAAGAGTAGATTATGAAGGAAAAGATCTTAAGAAAACATAGAAGTCAGGATGTTATAAGCAGGCTAAATCTATTTGTTTAATGACAACGTATGACTATCCATGCTCAGCGCTTGAGGCTGAGGATAGAGGAACAGTGGCCTAGTTATTTTTTGTACTATAATTCTTCCACTCTCCAGAACAAAAGTAGAAATTGTCCCAGAATAATTCATTAGACTCCCTTCATTTATTTTCTCGCTCCTCTTTCCCACTTCTCAAGTATCAACAACAGAGTAGCTTTGGTACCAGGGAGAGGAAGGGCGGAGGAAAGGTAGCATTAGATAGGGCAGCCATTTTGCTTTTTCCCTCACATCAAGCCTTCACTTTAGCAATGGGAGTTACTGGTGGCATAGAAAATGAAACTACAGGGATGATCTGCAAGTCGTCTCTTAGGAACTTATTGTAACCTTCTACCATCAAACCTCTCTAGGGTTATTTTTCCCTTTTATTTATTTATTAAAAAAATTTTTTTCCTCACCCAAGTACTTTTTCTTTCACTGCTTTTCGAGAAAGAGAGAGAGCGAGAGGGAAACATTGATGAGAGAGAGAGTAGCATCAGTTGGTCCCCTTCTGCACACACCCACCAGGACCAGGGATAGTAGGAGCTTGGATGGGGAAGAACTCTTAACTTAGGCCTGTGTGGCCCACTGGGAATTGAACCTGCAACCTTTTGTTATGGGATGGTTCTCCAACCAACTGAGCCACACTGGCCAGACCAGCCAGGACTTTCCCTTTTATTTTTGATTATTAGAGTTCTTACAAGTTATCAGAAATGAAATAACTGAGTTTCATTTGGTTTTTCTCTCCCTCTGACAGAGAAAGTACAACAGCCAAATATCCAGAAGGAAAGAAATTAGAAGGGGAAGAAGCTAAGGATAATCAAGACTTGACTGTACTGTTATTGTAACTGTTGAATTATTTACATTCTTTGACTCCTCCTGGATTGACTGAGCCAACGTGGTTTGGATGGTAGAAAGGATACTGGGCACGGAATCAGGAGGTGGCTTTTGGGATCTCATTCTGCAATTAATTAACAGTGTGTCTTTGGACAAATCACTTCTTTGGGTCTGTTTTCTGACCAGGAAAAAGAGGAAATGTGATTTTATCAGTGCTTCTCAAGTTCTACTTTGCACCAGACTCACCTTAGGTGGTTCCAAAATATACAGATTCCCAGATCTGACTGGAGGATATAACGTGGTGGTTGAGCCTGTGGACTGTGATAGAGTGTCTGGGTTTCACCCCCTGCCATGCCAATTACTAACAGGGTGACACTGAGCAAGTTATTTCAAGCCTGTACTATCTCATTTTTCTCAACTGTAAATAAGGGATAACAATAAGGGCATCTATCTACTTCATATTGTCTCTAGAAGGGTAATATGATATAATACTTTTAAAGCAACAAGTATATTGCCTGTCTCATGCTATGCATTCGACAGATATTATGTTAGCATTTGTATAGCCCACAGAGTATATAGTGTGTGTGCATGTGTGTGTGTGTGTGTGTGTGTGTGTTGTGTGTGTTTGGTGCAGGTGTAGGTGCTTCATAAATATCTGTTGAATAAGGGAAGCATAACTGAAGGCTCTCATTTAACAACTTTTTCTTTTGTCTTCAGATCTTAAATTCCTTTTTAGTGTAGGAATTACTTCCCCAAGAAAGTTAAAGATAGCTTGAGGAAAGAGTTGAAGTGTTGTGCTCAATCTTCTCCCTATGCTTACTCTTAGACTCATGAGAGCCTCATGATAATTTAAAAAATAATTAAATGATAAAAAGTCCCACTAGAGTGGCTGAGAGCGGCAGGAAATGAGTTTCAGGGACTTTGTTGGCCGGATCCAGCCTGCCACTATATAATACAATTACTGTCACCTAGGTGTGCCTCTCCATTTTATCTCACAAGATGCCGTTGAAATTCTCAAAGTCACTGTCATTGCAGTTGATTTTTGAATCACAAAGAAAAGCAATATTCCATTTTCCTTGTTGTTGATCAAGCAGAAAACAGGACAATGTAACTTTAAAACTTGAAAATCAGGGCTATCACAAATAGACAGCGAGCTTCTATCCTCCATTAACCCACTGATCAAAACATTCTGCGTACACTGAACTGTGTTTTTTCGGTCGTGGTGGTCGTCCCTCTCCAAATTTTCAGCGCGTGATTCTCCCTGTTTTCAGTGAGCGGAGTTAGCAGTTTAGTACCAGCAGAGAGGAAACCGCCTCGGAATCTCTGGAGGTGGCCTCCTAGAAAGATCGCTCAGGAGGGGAGGAGCCCTGATTGTCCTGGAAGAAAAGCAAGGCCCCATCCGGGAAGTCATGGCTTGCCGGGTGGTTGGGGTTGGCCTCTCTGGGTCCTGGAGGTGGCAAACGGGGTAATGGCCAGCTCCGAGCTGGGGCCTGCGCGCCTGATGGGCACTCACTGTGTGCAACTGAAAGATGCACAGCCGGACGAACACGCGTGGTCTCTGGCTTCGCCCCACCACGCGCGCTTACAGGGCTGAAACTGACCAGGGACCATCCTTGCTAGGTTCTTGCAACGGCTGTCTTGGGTCTGCTCCTCTGCCTACTGGCGCCGCCGGGGGTCGCGAGCCCTTCGGCCTCTGCTGGGCGCGGCAGCCCCTCCCCCCAGAGCCCGCGCTTCCGCCTGAGACCCGGCGGCGGCCGTGACCGTGGCCGCGCCGCGCCTTCCGCTTGCTCCCGGGAGCTGCTGCCGCCCGCCCGCGCCCCTGCGCGTCGCACTCATTGCCTGCGGGGGTGGCTATCCCCCGGGCCCTGGGGCTCGGCCACACGCCGGAGACCCTCTCGGAGCAGGACGCTGGGAGGGTTTGGCTAGTTTCGCTGCCGCAAGGGATGAGCCACTCAGCACCTGCAGCCGCTCGAGAGCTGGGACTCGGCGGGGCCAAGGCCAGTGCCTGACTCCTTCGCGAGCTGAGTGGGAGAGCGAAGCCGGTGCAGTCTCCTTCGTTCCCCAGACGCGCAGCGACACTGAAGGGCCCGACCCTCAGCGCGGGCGGGCGGTACCTCGGAGGGAACCCACTGGATCCCGGATCTACTGCTCCACCGGCTGATGGGGGGCGCCAGTACTAGTACAGTGACTCTCTCGGGGCTGTCTTCCCGCTGAAAGTGTAACGTGGAAGACGATTCTCCCCCTTTCCCTTCCTCCCTTCCCCTACTCACCTTCGTTCGTCTAAAAGAGCCAAGGCAATTATAGACAAGATTGCAAGTTAGGATACTGCAAAGTGTGTGTGCGCGCGCGAGAGAGAGTGGGAAGGTAGTCGGTGCGAGAAAACAAAAATAATATTACATATATCTCGGTATGTGACAATAACACGGGTACCCAGCCTGCTAGTGGTCTCGGCTATGCGCAAGTGGAGGCAAATTTTACGCCTTTAGACCTAATAAAATTTCACATGTACAGGGATCAGTGGTAGTCCAAGGTATCCGGCAGCTTCCTTCTCAGTGTTCACTTTTCTGAAGCATATCCATATTCTCTCCAAAGGGATCGGAAGAAGTAACATGCTGTTGGGAGGCCATTCCTGGACACAGATGGAGCGGCTTGTCAGGGAGGGTGGTCTCTGTCACCTCTGCAGAAGTCACTGGACTCGGATCAAGGTGTAATATTAGGGGACAGATGCTTCAGGGGCTTGGGAAAACACCATGGAGTGCTCTAATGAATGTCCCCATCCTGACCGAGGGCAAATGAGGCGGGCTGGTGAACAAGAGGGTGGAAAACAGAAACTGAACCTTGAGGTACCCTGGACCCGTCCCTCCGTTCCGCCCTTTCCCAGCCTTCACTGAACCAGCGTCAGGTTCCTCTTCACGATCCAACATCCTCTCCTTCACTCGCGAACACTTGCATTAAAACGCAGCAGTCGGAAGCGATTGTCTGCAGAAAACAGGCTCTCTGGGACTCGACTCGGTACTGCGTAGTCGTGGAGTATATATATATATATTTTTATTTAAGAGGTCCCTTCCAGTTGATCATAAACGGGTTTGGGTTATTGTTCGCCTCACCACCGATAGGGGGCAGCAGATGTCCTATGAAGCCAAGGCGACGTTCTGGAAGTGCGTCCGGTCCCGGGGAATCCGGCTCAATTGAATGCTCGGGGTAGAAGGCGGAGCTACCGTTTCTTCGTCCACCGCAGCAGCTCGGGGTATCCGGCCTCGGACCCTGGGCGTCTGTGTGCTTACCTGCCCACGGGGTGGGCAAAGCCGTCTGTACACCTAGCAATGCCTGTAAACTTAACAAGCGTACAGCATAAATAAATACATTCAGATATATGCAAATGTTATGTTTAATAAATTATGCCGGCGTTTGAAAGTATTACAGAAGCTATTGACGCTTTTGATCAGTTTTTAAGTTTTCTCGATCAGTAAAAAATTTAAAAGTACAAGTATCACAGTCTGTCTGAGTAATGATGGTGGTGGTGGTGGTGGTGGCGTCTGCTAAATTTTGAATTTTAAAAGGGCTTCTCTCATTAGAAGTTGGGAACTACTACTGATCCATAGAGTCCTCAGATTACTGTGGTCAAGATTCCAAGGCATCCAGGAAGGGAAGCTGGGAGGACTCACCAGTTCGGCCACGGTGTGTGTCTGCAACACGGGAAAGACCTCTGTCTGCCGCGCAGCCGGGTTCCGCGCGGAGCTACGGCAGCTCGGATTGGTTCAAACCAGAGATTTGCCCCGGTCGGATTTTACTGAAAACCCACTTCACTTGGTAGCCTCAGCACTTGATTTTTCAGAATCGTGTAAGAGGTATTATGTAGCTTCTCCAAAGCCTGTATTTCCTCGGAACTAAACACTTTATTTTCTAAATTAAAAATACATTTGTGAATATATATTGTTTTGGAGAAAAGAAAAACCCAAATATGTAAAAATTTAGAGACTTGCTAGTGCAGTCATCTCTAAATAGCTTAAAACGTGACATAAGGTTTCTAAGTTATCCAAATGAAAAAGTATTGTACGTAATAGTAACAAAGTTGTACCCTTAGTCCATAAATCTCATACCCAGTTAAAAACCCTAATTAATACCTGAAAAGCCTTCGGAAAGTAGGGAAGAATTACAAGTTCTTATTTATATAATTTATCATAACACGGCACTAACGTGTTTTAATTTTATTACAATTAAATATCTACTTTAAATGTATTTTTTTCAACCCCATAACAGAGTCTAGAAATGCAGTCATAACTACTAAGGATGGGAAGAATTTTAATAGCACACTTAATCGACAGAAATGTTGTTAATGTGGAAAGTCCATATCATGATGTGAGAATATAGGATCTCCCCAATATAATGATGAATACTAATTAAGGTAGTATAACATTTCTAGGAATATATTAAATTTGTGTTTGAGAAGGACGAGGAGGAATCAAGAAGAGAAGGAAAGAACTGACTTGTAGTCCAGGTGGGGAAAAGAAAGTGAATAAATCCGGGTGGTGGATTTCCAAATTGTGTTCAAAATCCTAAGAAAAACCAAGGACCCAGCTGCTTCTGTGGATAGTCAGTCCTTCAGCTGTTGAACCAGGGGACTGGCTCACCCTGGGTTCTGAGAATACAGTTTTTTGTGCCTAAAGATAAATTCGAGCAATTTTAAGTGTGCCAAGGACCAATGCTATTTACCTTCAAATACACATATGTGTATTAAGCAGTTGCACACCGAGCATGGAGATATGTCTGTTCCAAGGTTTAAGGGTGGCAAAAATTGCACCAAGGACCAACCACAAAAGTTTTCTTTTTATAGAAACACAAATAGGCAATAACATGAAATATACATGGGTTTTAACCTTTAAAACATTTAACCTTTAAATATTGTGTTGTAGTACAACTTGGTTTATTTGGTTAATAATGATGGTCATCCTTTTGTGTGCCACACAGAAGCTATACAAGGCACATGCCATCAGCTCCATTCCACATATAAGGAATCTGAGGTTCAAAGACCCTAAGCTACTGGCCTAAGTTTACACAGCTATTACCTGGAAATAGCCACTTCTTGATTTGAGAGCCCAGGTGTTTACACTCTATCTTACTTCAAACCTTAAAACTGCGGTGTATCCCAATAAGGAACACAAACCATGGACTCTCAGATGTCTGATGCCTGAGCAAAAATAGGTGAACTCATTTCTATCACATTTGAGATATTGCAAGGTATGTAAATGTTCCATCACTATATTGTATACCTGAAACTAATATAATACCATATAACAACTATCCAACTATTTTTTAAAACCTTCTCAAGCCCCCAAAACTAAAAAAAAACAACAAAAAAAACCCAACATCCTACATGCACAAAGGATTTCATCTTCAAGTTCCTGTATCCCAAATGATTTATGGAGGTAGTAATGGATAGCAAGGATTCTATAACCTATTTTAAAATTTTATGTATCTATACAGAAATTGCATGATTTCAGGTATGTCCAACCTGCAGCCTACAGGCCGCATGTGGCTCAGGCTGGCCATGAACGCGATCCAACACGAAATCATAAATTTACTTAAAACACTATGAGATTTTTTGGTGATTATGTGTCTCAATATATTTAATGGGTGGCCCAAGACAACACTTCTTTCAGTGTGGCCCAGAGGTGCCAAGATGTTGGACACCCCTGCAAGAAGCTGAAATATTGTTTTTGCTTTGCCTGGCATTACATGGATACAGAGCTGTATGGTTAATCTAAAATAGGAAAATGAATTAACTGTTAATTAATGGAGTTTGTTTGCTAGGCAATATATAAAAGGTCCATGGAGGGTTGTAAATGATAGTAAGTGTTAAAAAGGAGACTTTGGGCATGAGAAGAAACCATTGATACATCATAAAAGCTCATATAATCCAGTTAGTTGTTCTATGTGTAGTTATTAATTCTGCCTCTTAACAGATCTCTGATTATATAGGAGTTTTGCTGTATCTGGGGGAATATAAATTGCATTTCCACAAGTTCAATACACTGTTATGTGAAGAGCACTAAGTGTAAATTGGTAATAGTTAAGTAATTAACACAATTCGTTTGGAGCCTTAAAGGCTGAAGGGGAGAGCGTCCCTTTGGAGGTTATGCAATAGCTGATCCCAGGGAAGATTCCCATGCTCCTCCCGACTGCTCCTTTTTCTCTAGTCTAGCAATTCTCAAGTATTTTGGTCTCAGGACCCTAAGAGTTTTTTTTTTATGTAGATTTATGTGAATGTCATCTATTGATACTCACTGTATTGGAAATTACAACTGGAGAGGTTCATCTGTTTAAAAGTATTTATCTGTTAATTTATAATGATATGTTTAAAGTATTCATCTGTTACTAAATCTATAATGATATGTTCATTACATATTAACATAAGTGACATTTTTAATGAAAGAATGATGTTTTCCAAAACAAAATAAATTGAGGAAAATGTTTTACGTTTTGTAAATCTCTTCAGTATCTATTTGGATTTACTATCTAGCTGGCTCTAAGTGCCTGGAATCTCACATTTGCTTCTGCATTCCATCTATTTTGATACATTATGTAGTCTGAAGTATATTGAGAAAATCTGACTGCAAGGAGGTATATAGTTGAAAAGGGGAGATGTATTTTAATAGCTTTTCCAGATAATTATGAATATTCTTTGATACTACTCCAAAATTCTTCAAGCGGTAATTTTTAAAAAGTTAGCTGCAATATGGAATTAAAATCCACATAAGCACACTGCTACACTAAAACCCATTGGTCTAAACGATGGACTTATACCCATGAGTGATTTATAATGTTATTCACTGGTCATTTGGAAACTATTGGTTCACTGAATTATGCAGATCTTCCAAATGTTGACCGATTGCTTCATAAAATATAAAAATTATATTCATTAATTTTGTCATTAATTTCATCTGGAAAAATTTTCCATATTAGGATACAATTTTTCCAAAATGCTAATTTTGCTTGGAAGCTCAAATTTTATTATTGGCAAGAAATACTGTTGGTTGTTTTCCTTGAAGTGGCAGGCTCACTTTGTTTATTTCTGAGAAAATATCTGCCAAATACTTAAGTCTGAATAATCATGGTTTGTCTGTCAGTTATTCTTTCAAATAAAAATGCTACTGTATGAAAAAAGTAGCTAGTTCCACTTGAAACTCAGTTGCACCAGAGCTTTCTCTTGAAACAGCCATTGTAAGTAGCAGAAGCACTTTATCCCTCCCATTTTATCCCACAAGCTATTAAAAAGAATCAAAGATATTCTTAAGTGAAAATGACTTTTTCTTCTTTCCCTTTTCCTCTTCTTATTCTCCTCTTCCTCTTCCTCCTTCTTCCTCTTCCTCTCTCCTCTCCCTGCCCCTCCTTCAGCTTCTTTTTACTGTAAGTGTGTAGTGGTTAAAAATATAGTGACTGCCCTGGCTGGTGTCGCTCAGTGGGTTGAGCACCAGGCCTGTGAACCTAATGGTCGCCAGTTCTATTCCGGGTCCGGGAACATGCCCAGATTGTGGGCCAGGTCCCCAGATGGGGTGTGTGAGATACAATCGATAAAGATGGTTCTCTCACACGTTGATGTTTCTCTCCCTCTCTTTCTCCTTCCCTTTCTGTCTAATTAAATAAAATCTTGGAAAAAAAATACAGTGACTACAGTGGGATGCCAGCCTTGATTTGTGGAGAGGCAACCACGCAGTTCTAAGCATGATCAGTGAAAACAGACACAGTCAAAAAGATAAATAACATTTTCAAATTATCATGAAAGTAGTTTTAACCTCACAGAACCCCTGAAAGTGTGTTGGGGATCTCTAGGAGTCTTTGAGAACCACTGGGGACCTCCAGGGGACCTCCAGAACCATTGGTCTAGTCCTATAGCAGTCGTTATTTGAATCACTCACTTGGAATTTAACTACATGCTGCCTCATGTTGTCAATCTTCTGCTGCCTATAAATCTAATTTCCCTGATTAGGAGCTGTGCCATTTTTATAGATATAGGCTAACTGTTGAAGTGACTGGCACTCAGTACAATTAAAGTTGGGTTTTTGTTTCTACTTTTGCATCCTAGAATTACAAACCAAAAAGAGGAAATTGACCAAAACATGCTGAACATGGAGCTATGACCGGGTTTTCTTTTAAAAGCTTTCAAAAGTTATTTTATTTTGGCAACAAATGTAGTTTACTGACTGACATACTGAAATTAGTGGTTCATGTACACTCTTATGTTATCACATAACACATCATAGTTTTGCTTTCTTACTTATGTTGGTGAGGACGATCGTTTGGGGGAAATATATTTATTCAGAAGAATTAAAAAAGAAGCATTGTCAAAATATAATTTTTCCAGACAGTTAACACCGACAGCTATGTTCATGTGCATGTTCTATTTTAGCTAATCTATTGCTAGTAATCAGAACAGAACTTCACATAACCACTGTGCAAGGATACAAGTCCAGTTGATGATGCATTTAAAATATTGCAATCACTAGCACCACCAGAGGAATTGCTCCAGACAGTAAAGGGCTTGTCCAATTTGTATGGACAAACTGAAAAGCACAGCTGGGCTTTGGACAGTTTATTAGTTCCACGCCTTTGGGTCATGCAAGACTTTTTAAATATGTGAGTAAGTTCTGTTGCCTGGGCAGTCGCAAATCTATCTACTATAAATAGCAAAATGCTTCTATTTTACACTGTTCACACCCTCAGTCTTTACTATTAGAAATTGTTTAGTGACAAAATTATTCCTAACTCCCCTGAAAGGAAGTGAAATTGTGCAGGCAATCTATTGCAGGGAGCAATACTTCATTTTCATTATGGGATATTGTCTTTTTTGTAGATGAATTTGCTGAGAAGACTCATCTCACATGTGATTCAGTGATATTAAAGAGTGGTCAAAAAAGTAGGTAAGGATCCAGTTTCCATTCTTCTAACATGATTAATTATTAGATTTGAACTTGCTAAGTACAGGTGTGTTCAGGCCTATTCCCCGTAAAGAAGTATATTCCAGGAGAAGAGATAAGGTAGTCTAATAAGGTAACTTCTAGCCACACATGAAATGTGGCTAGTACAACTGAGGAACTTGATTTTTAATTTTATTTAATTTTATTTACATAAATTTAAATTTCAAAACAAATTCAGTAGTAGGAAAATTTAATCATGTTGGGAAAAACTTGCATATGTAAAATTACTTTTCCTAGAGTAGATTTTATGAAATCTAAATACTGATCAAATATTTCCACTGAAAATTTAGCAAATAAATTGAGTCGTGCTGTGTAAAATTCATTTGATTTTAAAACTAACATCAAATTTCAATGAGTTAATACAATAAAAAAGATAAAATATCTCAGCTTTTTAATACTATTACATGTTCGAATGATAATATCTGAAGATTTTGGATTAAATAAAATCTATTATTAAATATTATTTTACCCATTTCCTTTCACTATTAATTTTTTACTGTGACCACCTGATAATTTACAATTACCATACAAATATATCTCATTTTTCTATTGGATGAAACTGTTACAGATTACTTTCGGTCTGTCTGTGGGGATAAGAAGGCAAAGGAAAAAAAATTCTTTTTTAATTTTTGCTTATTACGTGAGCAAAAACTTATTAAGCACCCAATCAGTATATTTCAAAGGCTTCCACACTAAATGGTATTGTTTTTAAATTTCTGTGTTATGTAGTACCCAATCCACTTTGTGTCCAATTTGGGAATATACTGGGAATCTTTTTTTTTTAACTTTATTTTTTAGAGAAGTTGTAGGTTCACAGAAAAATTAAGCTGACAGCATAGAGAGTTGCCATGTATCTCCTGCCACACACGTGCACAGCCTCCCCCACTATCAACACCCTGCGCCTGAGCAGGACATTTGTTGCAATTGACAAACCTACTTTGGGACATCATTACCAAATCCACACTTTCTACTGGAGTTCATTCTCAGTGTTGTATATTCTATTGGAATTGAAAAAGGAATTATATTTGGAAGTGTATTATATATGGTATCTCTGCTTTTCCATTAGTATACTTGATTTAAAAATAAATTGAAATAGCGTTTTCATGGATACGAAAACAACTCTTTTCCTGATTAAAATGTTACATTATTGAGGAAATTAGAAAATACAGCAAAGTATTTTTTTAAAAAGGAAAGAAATTAATGGTCTTACCACTCAGAAAAATATCTATTAACAATTTGTTGTTAGTCTCTTTTCTTTGTGTATGTAAACATGCATTATAATATTCTATAATATAGTTTATTACAATTAAATAACACATTTTAATCATTTTATAAGTACTTGAGCATTTTCTAATGTAATTACCTTTGAAACTGAATAAATAACCAAGTAGTATTTCATTACATGTATGTGCTATTATTTATTTTATCAATCTCCACTGTGATTATTCTTGTATATATAAATTTCTTTTACATCTTGATTATTTCCCTTGAACATACAACGCTGTTCTAAGGAATTGCTGGGTTTAAGGATGACATCGTAAGAGTTAAGATATATATGGTAAAATTGTCATCCAAGAAGGTTATAAGTGCCATTTTGCAACACCGTTTCTGAAACTGAGTATTATAATTTTAGAAATATTCACTGAGCCCTGGCTGGTGTGGTTTAGTTGGTTTGGCTTTGTCCCATAAGCTAAAAAGCTGCAGTTCAATTCTGAATGGTCAGGCACATACCTGGGTTGAGGGTTCGGTCCTGGTCGGGGTCATACAGAAGGCAGCTGGTGGATGTTTCTCTCTCCCATCAGTGTTTCCCTCTCTCGTTCTCCCTTCTTTCCCCTCTCTCTAAATTTCAAAATAAATAAATAAATAAAATATTAATTGATTTTAGAGGCAAAACTGACAGGATTAATTTGCATTTTTGATTGCTAATGAGATTGAACATAAAAAATATATATTGAACAAGAATATTTCTTTAAATTGTCTATAACCTTTGCTCATTGTTTGCTGTAGAGGTATTTATCTCTTCTTATTATTTGTAGTTTATCTTCAGATGTAAGAACATTAAATCTTTACCTTCCATTAATGTTGAAAATGATCTTTCAAAGTTATCATTAGACTTTTATTTATATTTATGATGTTTTTAACTGAGACACTTTTAATTTTTATGTTAACCCACATGTTAATCTTTTTTCTTTATTGTTTTTCATTTATCTACAGTATAATCCAATAGATACTCACATGTGTTTTAAATAGACCTTTATTTTTTAAAATGGTTTACTCTATTTCCGTTTTATTTTGGTGTATTTACAAGGTAGAAGATTGAATTTTATTTTTTAAAAAATAGTTAACCAATTGTTCTATCATTTATTAAATAAATAATCTTCCGTACTTTTAAAAAATAATAACTTTAACACATGTTAAATGTTTTCTGTACTATGGTCGGCTTGCGTTCATCTGTTCTTATCACACTGAGATTTTAATTTATACAGTTTGTAAATTAATGTGAGGAGAACTTACATACTTGTAACTACCAAATTACTTTAAAGGATAAAAATAAAAGGTTGTATCTATGTGTTCTTTTCAACTGGACTATGTAATTAGTGTCTTGTAGAATATTTGTATTTCACAGTAATTGTACATAAAAAATCGTATGTTTTTGAAAAGTGCTTGTTGGCATACTCTGATAACAAGGAATGGGTTCTGAATAAAGAGAAAGCAGAAACTCTGTAACGGTGTTGCGCGGGAACCACCGCACCCAGAAACGGGGAGCGGTGTGAAAAGCACAAAAGATCGCTCCTGCGCTCCATGCCAAGGCAACCTGGGAAGCGCACGCATGACTCAGCAGAAATAAAGCGCGGAAGCTAGGAGCTAGGGAAGTGATTGGATGGGAGGGACATACCCGCCCATCTACTTCCGCTGCCTGGCTTGGCGGGGTTACTGGGGAGGGCCTTTAAAAGTGGACAGTGTGAGAACACCGCCATGCGCTTTTGTCGCCACGCGCTTTTGCCTTCCCCTTCCCTGGCTGGGTAGTCACATCCCAGAGCCACCGGGCCTGGCAGGCAGCAGTCCGTGTGCTGTTCCCAGAGCTCTCCAGGACCTGCCTGGCCGGTCGTGCAGCGGTCTTGGTAAGAGGGGAGTGGAGGGAACTTGAGCTGGCTGGCTCGCGACCGTGGTAGGGTGACAGGCCCCGTGCCCCTCCCGTACACAAGAGGCCTTGGCCAATGCGACAAGGTGGAGACCTGTATGCCTGGCTGGCCGGTTCCTTCAGTTCCAAAAGGAAAAATAAGCAATAATGGGGAACTTGCGGCCATGGTTTTGGTATGCAACCTTTTTGGGAGCAAAGGAGGTTCTATGTAAGAGTATAGAGCAGGAATGTGCTCAGCTCCTGCCCCCAAATTAGGAACCCTGTTAATAAAAACCTGTTTTCTTCTATACAAATCTTTGTGTTATGTGTATATACACGGGGGCAACAAGCAACTGGACTCCATGCTGCCTGATTACAAGACGAAATTGTATATATTGCTTATAGGGCATAAAAAAAATTGTCTACTTACAATAAACTTTCTAAATGAAGGAAAGATAAACCAATGAAGAGAGGAGGATGATGGGAAAGATAACAGGGGAAAGAATAAACAAAAGGAAAATACAGTTATATTAAGAGCGGATTATTAAAAAGGCTGAACTTGTAAGATGAAAAAAATAGCAGGGAGGAGAGAGGGAAATTATTTATGTAAACAGAAAAACTCAATTTAAACACCAGAAAGCTGGCGCAGAACTGCTTTTAATTTTTATGGCAACCCATAAGTGTAGGAGAAACTAAATGTAAGGGGGAAAATGCTTCTGTTTTAGAAGCCTCAATTTAATACATTTAAAGAAATATTTTTCTTATAAACTGCATAAATTATTTTTGAACTTTTTTAGCCATGTACCTGAATTTTATATATATAGATATTTATATATATATTACATTTTTTGAGCACAGAAAATATTCTGGAACTTGTTCTTTATGCTTTTTATAGTTTAATACCTGAAAATGCTTGTTCTTATTGAGTTAGTTTTTATTTGATTGATAATAGTGAATTATCATCCATTTATTATTTCTGAGCAACTTAACCAGTGTCTATTTGGGAAAAAACTAATAAGGCAAAAAAGTATACAGAACTAGATTACTAATGTTTAGATATATAGAAAAATATCAGGATACTTCACAACTATGTTTAAAAAGGAGGTTTAGAATTTGGTTATAAGGGCCTCCACTTGAGAATGCAACCACAGATTCCCACGTTTCTTCCTGAAGGTGGCAGTATTTCTGTGACTAAATCAGTAAGGACAAGTTGAATAACCACCAAGAGCTTACAGCGATCTATGAAGGTGTCATTTTGTGAAGTGAATTTTCAACAAGATTTTCTGTTCCTTGGTTTGAATTATATTCCTGTCGGGACACATGCTGCCTCCTTTTTGCTGACCAATGATTCCTTAGGATGAGGACTCTGGAGAGTAAGGTAGCATTTTAGTCGCTCAGATATTGGGGAAAATTTTTTTGTTGGCATTGGATATTAAAGTTAGAATGTAGTGCAAAATAGTAAATGCAAAGAGACAAGAAGCAGAATGATGTGTTTTATGATTATCAGACACCATCTTTAATGGACAAGTGTCTACTGAATCAATGCTGTTATTCTTTTAGAGAGACAAACCATATTTTCCAAGTGTCTGTTAGATGTGACTACATAAACACAACTTTATTTTTGTCACTAATTAACATATTACAAAAAGAAGTAAGAGCATTAACACATTTTGGAACAACTATATTAATCAAAAGAAAATGAATTTTATACATTTTAAGCAGCAAATACTAAGAAGAGAATGTATATATATCTATATGTCTTAATTAACTAATAGATGGAGAAGTAAATACAAGTAATCAACAAAAATCAATACAGATGAGCAAAATCAATCTAAAATGTGGGTGTGAAACTGGCAGTAGTATTTAATTTTATTTTGATATTTTAAATAACCAATAAACATTAATTCAGTTGATGTTCAGAGTTTAATTCATCACTTATTTTGACTGATCAAGGCTGCATTAAACTGAAAATGTAATGGCTAATTTTCTCTATTGTCTGATACTTAAAATATTTAGATTATAGTTCTTACAAAGGAATGTGAAACTACAAAGTCTCAAGGGTTGCTGGGAATTGTAGTCCTTTAAAAGTTGTCATCAGGAATGGAAACTAATTCTTGGAGTAGCAGGAGCATATTTTATTCAGTTGACAGTATTTTTAAAAATTCTCTTGAAAATATTTCTTCTTTAGACTTTTTATCAATTTAGTGTCAAAATATACCTAGGTAGAATTGTGAATACTTTTATGCATAATTACTGAAGGATTTAGTAATTATACATAATTACTCTCCTTTTTGTCCCAACTTATAAATTGTGCCAGTTTAATTGGCATTTTTAAAATCACTTACTGTTTAGGAATGGCTTTGGAGGCATTTTGAGATGTCAATGTAGATAAGAATTCAAACAAATAAAATGCAACCTTGCCCCATGTGTACCCTGGCTCCTTCCTACACCCTCACTGTTAGCATGTGAAACCCGATTTGATGGTAGAAGGCACATGATAAACACAAGTTGACTACATTTCATTTTATGTTCTTTCTTTGAAGTGCCACAAAGAATTTTTTTAAAGCTTTCAAATTACAGAATATTCTGGGGCTGTTAAATATTTCACCAATGTGGTAACTGTTCCATATGGATTATCATCCTAGAAAGCTTAGAAGACAATTCTTTTAAAAGGTCATTTATTTATTTATTTTTAGAGAGACGGAAGGGAGAGGGAAAGAGATGGAGAGAAACATCGATGTGTGGTTACCTCTCATGCACCCCCTGCTGGGGACCTGACCTGCAGCCCAGGTATGTGCCCTGACTGTGAATTGAACTGGTGACCCTTTGGTTTGCAGGCTGGTGCTCAATCCCCTGAGCCACACCAGCCAGGACTTAGAAGACAATTTTTGAGAAGACACTTATCCCCTGTGACAATGATTAATCTTCGCGTTCAGTAAGCAGTATCAATACTTGCTATTTTCTCAGCTTTGGCTCCAGAAAAATGGATCCCTATACTTTGTAGGTATTGGTTCAGCACTTTTATGCATAGAATAATATAGCCAAATAAACATAAATTTCAAACATGATGAAACAATTCATAGGAAAGTGAAATTACCCTTGGTTGAGGGATCAAAACAAAGATTCGAAGATCCTAACGGCATTGAATATAAATACTTTTAGGGCACCAGTATATACCCACAGCCTGAAAACTCAGTACCATTTTGTCTAGTCATTCCACTTTAAAGCTCTTCTAATTAAAAGTTATTCACCATAACATCATTTATAACAGCAAGACAACTAACATTAGGGGAATAGGAAAAAAACCCCAAAATCTTACATTCGTTTTACCCTTTTGGTGGAAAGCCAAGCAGTCATTGGAATAACCTTGAAAACATTTGCCTTCCATTCCGTTAAATTTGTTATCACTACTTCTTTTTTGATCTTTTGACCAAGGGTATTTTCACTCATCTATGAACTTTAACATCATTTTTGAACATCATGTTCTCAGATTACAGAATGTGTAATCTTACTGGTGCCCAATAAACTTGTCGAAGCGAGAAAGTTTGCCTTTCTCATCGCTGTTTTTCTCAAATGTGGTACACACTACTAGATTCTTTAAGAAAAGTACAGATTAAAAGAAAGTCCACTGAAGGAATTTTAGTTATCATGATTTAGTTATGTAACACCTGTTCCCCTGAAACATGATTCAAATTTCTGTAAATATGGTATGTTAATAGTGACTAATTGTATAAAACGCAAACTTCACTGTTTGCTCTTTTATTTGGATATCATTTCCTAAATTAGCCACATCGTGATCAGTGACCAGTCACATCACTGCTTTCAAAAACTGTTGATGATTGATCATTTTACATCTGTTACTCAGTTTATGCACAGGCAGCAAAGCATGTAGTTGTGTAGTCTCCTTGTCTTCCAGTGACAAATACATATGAAATTTTTACAAAAATGAATAGTAGAGGGAATTGGCCGAGAAAAATGAACAGTCAGCAAAACAAAAAGTGGACATAATGGAAGTGAAATCTGAATCAAATGTGAATGGAGTTATAGAAGAAAGAGCTATTTATTTAGGACTTCCGGCCAGGATGGAGGCACAGATAGATACACTTTGCCTCCTTGCACAACCAAAAGAAGGAGGACAACAAATTTAAAAACAAAAAACAACCAGAATTACCAGAAAATTGAACTGTATGGAAGTCTGACAACCAAGGAGTGAAAGAAGAAACATTCATCCAGGCTGGTGGAGAAGGGCAGCCAGGGCAGAGAGGATACACGGCAAAAGAGCAGACCGGGCAGGTGAGGTGGCAGCTGGTGGCCAGGGTGGTCACACATTCACATGTGGATAAGCTGGACAGAACAACAGGGGAGTAAGACAGACTGAAACCCAGGGTTCCAGCACAGGGAAACTAAACCCTCGAAACCGAAGGCTATAAAAACCTGTGGGGTTGTGGCTGCAGGAAAAACTCCCAGCCTCACAGGAGAGTTTGTTGGGGAGATCCATGGGGTCCTAGAATGTACACAAACCTACCCACTTGGGAATCAGCACCAGAAGGGCCCAATTTGCTTGTGGGTTTGGGGGAAGTGATCGAAAGTAGGGAGAGAGCCAAGCAAGCAGCATTGTTCCCTCTTTGACCCCTCCCCCACTTACAGCATCACCAATGCAGTGAAGTGGCTTGTCCTGCCCTGGCAAACACCTAAGGCTCCACCCCTTACAACATAATGGGTGCACAGAGACAAAGAAATATGACCCAAACAAAAGAACAGATCAAAACTCTAAAAAACGAACTAAGCCATGAGGAGATAGCCAACCTAGAGATGCAGAATTCAAATCACTAATAATCAGGATGCTCCCAGAAATGATTGAGTTCAGTCACAAAATGAGGGAAGAAATGAAGGCTATGCAAAGTGAAATAAAGAAAAATATACAGGAAACAAAACAGTGAAGGGAAGGAAACCAGGACTCAAATCAACAATTTGGAACAGAAGGAAGAAATAAACATTTGGCTGGAACAGAATGAAGAAACACAAATTCAAATAAATGAGAGGCCGAGGAACCTCTGGGATAACTTTAAATGTTCCAGCATATGAATCCTGGGGGTGCTAGAAGGAGAAGAGGAAGAGGAAGAAATGGAAAACTTATTTGAGAAAATAATGAAGGAGAACTCCCCCAACCTGGCAAAGGAAATAGACTTCCAGAAAGTCCAGGAAGCTCTGAGAGTCCCAAAGAAGTTGGACCCAAGACGGAACACACCAAGACATGTCATCATTAAATTACCCAAGATTAAAGATAAGGAGAGAATTTTAAAAGCAGCAAGAGAAAAGGAGAGACTGTACCTACAAAGGAGTTCCCATCAGACTCTCAGCTGATTTCTCCAAAGAAACCTTAGAGGAAAGAAGGGCCTGGAAAGAAATAAAGTCATGAAAGCCAAGGGCCTACATCCAAGATTACTCTATCTGTCAAAGTTATCCTTTAGAATGGAAGGGCAGATAAAGTGCTTCCCAGATAAGGTCAAGTTAAAGGAGCTCATCATCACCAAGCCCTTATTACATGAAATGTTAAAGGGAATTATCTATGAAAAAGAAGATCAAAACTATGAACAGTAAAATGACAACAGACTCACAACTATCAACAACCGAACCTAAAAAACGAAAACTGAACAACTAGAACAGGAACACAATCATAGAAATGGAGATCACATGGAGGGTTATCAGCCGGAACGGGGTAGGGGGAGAATTGGGGAAAAGGTACAGGGAATAAGAAGCATAATTGGCAGGCATAAAATAGACAGAGGGAGATTAAGAATAATATAGGAAATGGAGAAGCTAAAGAATTTGTATGTATGACCCATGGACATGAACTAAGGGTGGGGAATGCTGATGGGAAGAGGGGTGCAGGGCAGAGGGGGGTAAATGGGGAGGAAAAAACAGGACAGTTGTAATAGTATAATCAGTAAAATATCTTAAAAAAAAAAAAGCTGACCATGGGACTATTGACGTTACTGATGTCCAAGGATATAGTTGTGTAGCTGGAGGAAAATAATGAAAGTGAACTTGTAACTTGTAGACATATATGAGCCACTGGTTGTGATATAAAGAATGAAGATGTCCCAAAGGAAATGACACTGGCAAAAAGTTTCACATCAAGGAAATTTTTGGAAATATTTCATGACATTGAAAGTGAAAAGGATAAAATGTGAGGAGCTGATCCAAACTTAGAAAAGAACATTACAGAGAGATCCAAGATGGCAGAGGAGTAAGTGGAAGCCACATTATCCTCCCAGGATCACTCTGTAATTACAATGAGATTGTAGAGAAAGCATCCTGAATAACCAACTGAGCACTAGCTGGAGAGAAGCCTTATAACCAAGGACAGACAGAAGAAACCACTTCACCACAACAAGACTGGGAGGGAGTATAGAGGAGGCATGAGAGGACTGACTGGGCTTATACGAGGGGAAGCTGAAGTTTAGGAGGGATAGTTCAGTGGCCAGCGGTACCCTCTCAGAACTGTGGGGTCCGAACCCCAAGCTGGGCTCCCCAGCCTGCAGCACCAGAGCCAGAAAGGAACCCAGAAAACATCCAGCTGTGAAAAAGAGCAGAGTTTCTGTCTGACAGGGAGAGACAGCTGGAGATGCAGAGAGTGCCAATGCCCAAAATGTTCTTTGCAACCACTTACTCTGGGCTCTGGCAGAGGGAAGGCAGAATGAACTTTTGAGTAAAATCTGGGGTTGGTGGCTCTGGGGAGAGAACTGAGGGAACGGTTGCCAGGATCCCTGTGCTGAGTCATTTCCTGTACTGCAGAAACAAGCTTTCTCAGGCAAAGCACTCCAATCCAAGGGGCATGAGCCTGAGGGGAAGCAATAGCCCTGCCACAGGAATTACGCTGACCTACCCAGTGGAGCTTAAGCTGGGCTGTTGATTACAGCTTGATAATAGCTGATCAGCTTAACAACTAAGGCAAAAAAAAAAAAAAAAAAAAGCAGCCAAAATGAGAGGACATACACACACACACACAAAACCCAAATGAAAGAACAAAGGAATTCTCCAGAAGGAGAACTAAATGAAATGGAGGCAAGCAATTTATCAGATAGAGAGTTTTGAGTAATGATTGTAAGAATACTCAAGAGCATGAAAAAAGACATAGAAACCATAAAAAAGGATGAGTCAGAATAAATGCAATACCTGAGATAAGTAATACACTGGAAGGAATAAAGGGTAGGTTAAATGAAGCAGAGGATCAAATCAGTGGCTTGGAAGAATAGGTAGAAAAAAAACACCCTGGCAGAGCACCAAAAAGAAAAAAATACTTAAAAAAATTAGGAGAGCTTAAGATACATTTTGGACAGCATGAAGTATAAAAACATCTGTATCATGGTAATACCAGAGGCAGAAGAGAGAGAGCAGGGGATCAAGAACCTATTTGAAGGAACAATGACAGAAAATTTCCCTAATCTGGTGAAGGAAAAAGTCACACAAGTCCAGGAAGCTCAGAGAGTCCCAAACAAGCTGGATCCAAAGAGGCCTACACTGAGACACAACATAATTAAAATGACAGGGCTTAAAGACAAGGAGAGAATTCTACAAGTTGCAAGAGAAAAGCAGATAGTTACCTACAAGGGAGCACCACTTAGACTGTCTTCTGATTAGTCAGCAGAAACATTGCAGGCCAAAAGGGAGTGGTGTGAAATATTCAAGGTGATGAAAAGTGAGAACCTACAACCAAGGCTACTTTACCCAGCAAGGCTATCATTTAAAATCAGAGAGAAATAAAGAGCTTCCCAGACAAGAAAAAACTAAAGGAGCTTTTTAGCCCCAAACCAGTACTACAACAAATGTTAAAGGGTTTACTTGAGAAGGAGAAGATGACAAAGGAGGAGGAGAAGAAAAAGAGAAAGAAAAACAAACAAACAGGAAAACAGTCTAACAATAAAATATCACTACATAAGTATCTATCAGTAATCACCTTAAATGCTTCAACCAAAAGACAGGGTAGCTGAATGGATAATAAACAAGACCTGTATATATGCTGTCTCCAAGAGACTCATCTCAGATCAAAACATACACACAGACTAAAAGTAAAGGGATGGAAAGAGATATTTTATGCAAATGTAAAGGGAAGAAAAGCAGGGGTAGCAGTACTTATATCTGACAAAATACACTTTAAAACCAAGGCTATAGTAAGAGACAAAGAAGTACACTCCATAATGAAAAAGGGAACAATCTGACAAGAGGATATAACCCCAGTAAACAATTATGCATCCAACACAGAACACCTAAATATGTGAGGTAAATCTTGATGGACATAAAGGGAGAGATTGATAGAACTACTGTCATAATTGGGGATTTTAACACCCCATTGACTTAGATAGATCTCCCAGACAGAAAATCAAGAAGACAGTGGCCTAAAAGAACACACTAGATCAAATGGATTTAGTTGATATCTTCATAGCATTTCATCCTAAAGCAGCAGAGTATACATATATTTCAAGTGCATATGGAACATTTTCTAGGATAGACCACATGTGAGGACACAAAACAAATCTCAATAAACTTAAGATTGAAATCATATCAAGCGTCTTCTCTGGTCACAATGCTATGAAATTAGAAATCACTCACAAGGACACTGAATAACATGCAAAGGCATGGAAGCTAAATAACATGTTATTAAACAATGAACGGGTCAACAACAAGGTCAAGGAAGAAGTCAAAAGATACCTTGACAAAAATGGAAATCAGGACACAACAATCCAAAACCTGTGGGACAATGGGAAAGCAATCCTAAGAGGAAAATTCATAATATTACAGACCTATCTCAAAAAAAAAAAAAAACAACAACAAAAAAACCCCCCAAAAAACAAAAACCCAAGAAAAAGCTCAAATAAACACTCTGACTTCATACTTAAAGGAACCTGAAAAAGAACAACAAACTCTCAGAAAAGTGGGATTAGAGGGAACATACCTAAACATAATATATAAAGGTTGTATATGACAAACCCACTGCCAGCATCATATATAACAGGCAAAAGCTACAAGTGTTCCCCTTAAGACCAGGAACAAGATAGGTAGGTCTGCTTTCACCTCTCTTATTCAGCATAATACTGGAAATCCTAGCCATATGATCAAACAAGAAGAAATAAAGGCATCCAGAGTGGAAAAGAAGTATAACTGTCATTATTTGCAGATGACATGATACTGTACATAGAGAACCCCAAAGATTCCACCACGGAACTACTAGAACTGATAAATGAATTCAGCAAAGTAGCAGGATACAAAATTAATATCCAGAAATAGTTGCATTTTGATATGCCAGTGATGAACTAATAGAGAAATTAAGAAAACAATTCCATTAATAATTGCTACAAAAAGAATAAAATACTTAGGAATAAACCTAACTTAGGATTTAAAAGACCCATACTCGGAAAATCATAAGATGCTGAAGAAAGAAATAGAAGACACAAACAAGTGGAAGCACATACTGTGTTCATGAATAGGAATGATTAACATCATTAAAATGCCCATACTACCCAAAGCAATCTATAGATTAAACACAATTCCTATCAAGATTCCAATGATGTATTTCACAGAACTAGAACAAATATTTCAAAAATTTGCATGGAACAATAAAAGGCCCTGCAGAGCAACAGTAATCCTGAAAAGAAGAACAAAGTTGGAGGAATCATGCTACCTAATATCAAACTGTACTATAAGGCCATAGTAATCAAAACAGCATGGTACTGGCATAAAAACAGAGAGATAGATCAATGGAACAGAATAGATCACCCAGAAATAAACTCACACCTCTATAGTCAACAAATATTGCAACAGAGGAAGCAAGCACAAACAATGGGCCAAATATAGCTTATTTGATAAATGGTGTTGGGAAAATTGGACAGATACATGCAGAAAAACTTTCTTACTCCACAAACAAGAATAAATACAAAATGGATTAAAGACTTAAATGTTAGATCCGAAGCCATAAAAGTCGTAGAAGGTAGCATAGGCAGCATATAATATCTGACATTGCTTGTAGCAATATTTTATCAGATGTGTCTCCCCAGGCAAGGGAAACCAAAGGGGAAAAAAATAAATAAACGGGACTACATGAAACTAAAAAAGTTTTGCACAGCAAAAGAAATCAACAAAATAAAAAGGCAACCCACAGAATGGGAAAACACATTCACTGATGCATTTGATATGGGATCAGTACCCAAAATTTATAAAGCACTTCCAAAACTCAACACCAAAAAAACCCCCAAAACCAACAACAACCAAACAACCCAATTAAAAATGGGCAAAGGACCTGAATGGGCACTTCTCCAAAGAGGACATACAGATGGCCAATAGATATATGAAAAGATGCTCAATGCCACTAATCATCAGTGACATTCAAATTAAAACTACAATGAGATATCACTTCACACCTGCCAGAATGGCTGTCGTCATTAAATCAACAAACAAGTGCTAGCGAGGGTGTGGAGAAAGGAGAACACTTTTGCACTGTTGGTTGGAATGCAGACTGGTGCAGCCACTGTGGAAAGCAGTATGGAGACACCTGAAAAGCTTAAAAATGGAACTGCCTTATGACCCAATGATCCCACTTCTGGGAATTTATCCGAAGAAACCCAAAACACTAATTCAAAAGAACACAAGCACCCCTGTGTTCATTGCAGCATTATTTACAATTGCCATGATATGGAAGCAGCCAGAGTACCCATCAGGTGATGAGTGGATAAAACAACTATGGAGTATTTACATAATGGAATACTACTCATCTATACAAAAAGAAGAAAATTTTACCCTTTGCGACAGTACGGATGGTAGTTGAGAACATATAAGCCAGTCAGAGAAAGACAAATACCATATGATTTCACTGAAATGTGGAACCTAATGAACAAACTAAACTAACAAGGAAAATGGGGACAGACTCATAGGTGAAGAGCAGGATGACAGCTGTGGAGGGGATGGAGCAATTGAGCTAAGAGGAAAAAGGACTCATGGACATGGACAACAGTGTGGTGATGCTGGGGGGAGGATAGGGAGGATGGTATAAGGGACTAAATGGTAATGGAAAATGACACAATAAAGATTAAATCAATGAAAAAGAAAGTAAAGAGCATTACAATTCACCAAGCATAGAAACAATGTTTGTTTCATATCATAAGTTAATGGTATGAAAAGAAGACAAGCAGTCTTGTAACTAATCTTATTAAGATTTTTTTTTTGTTTACAAAGAAATCACCCTCTTTTAATGTTTCAAATTATTGTGTACTAAGTAAATACTAGTTTTTACTAGGTTTCTTTTTCATTTTTTTACATGTTTATATTTGATTTTTTAATGTTTTGACCAAAACATTACCCTGAATTTAGGAAACAGCATTATCAACATAAACATGCTAATGTTCCTATATAATTATTTAATTGTAACATACCCTGATCTCTTTGGTTATGAGACTACAACACTTTCATAGTTAAAATTAGTTAATAAAGTATAAAAGTAAGACAAGAAGCTAAGGTGAAAAACACTTAAAGTAGAAGTTATTGCTTCCCTTTGGAAAACAGAAAACTTTGTACATAGCATTTACTCTTATGTGAAAAAGAATGGAGTTGCTTCTCCTGCCTTTTCTAATCTATTCTCTTTGTGGTCAGTGCTCCACATCCTCGAACTTCTCAGCCTCTTTCCATCTCTTAGAACAAGTCAGAAATTGGAATTTTACTGTGTGGCCAGCCCAGTGTTTGTTCCTCCATGATCTTCCTACTCAGTGTGTTCCCTGTGTGCACACTTCATCAAGAAACAGGTCCTTTGACTTCCTTTGGCTTCCTTTTACAGTCCAATTTATCACCCACTATTATAATGATTGGACAATATCATAAAATTGCTTTATCCAGTCATGTTCATACTTTTTAAGGCAGCAGAATGCGTTTTTCAAAAGAATTTTTAAATGGGAGCTGAATGTCAGAATCAGGTGAAAAACTAAGTAGAGAAGAGTGGTGACCCCTCTAATTCGGTTTCAAGAGGGGCCCCTGAGGCCTCTGCCTGCAAACGTCAGTGCTCAGAGCATTGTTGCAGTATTTCTGGTTCAACTCACCAATTAGTCTTCACCTACATGTGCAGAATTCCTGCCATTTCAAGATTTTTAAAATAAGTCCCATGTCCTTTATTCTTTGAACCTAACCTTAATAAAGCATATTCAAAAGTGCTTTTTAAACAGAGGTTTTTACCACATGGAGATGGAAAATTTAATGTCATTAATTTCCACTTGCATGAACTTGCAGATACAGTAGACAAAGACCCATTCATTGGGTTTCTCTGAAGTCAATGACAAGGTATATATAAGCAATGCTAGTGGTATTATAAGGCTAATAGGAAGTCAGTGTTTCAACTAGTTGCAAGATTGAAATTTAGGCAGTTTACTTGGGGATGAGTGAGATAGTGAGGTGTATTTTAAATAGCCACATTTGATATTTCAGGTGTCATGAGACTTTCCAATACACACCAACCATTGTTCCTTTCCTATGAGATGCACTGTAGATAGATTGCATTTTCCTTAATAAGCTGCCATTTTGTTTTGTTTTGTTTCCAAGATTCTTCTGTTCTCAGCGAAGTCACCTTAAAGAAGTAGCCCTGGCTGGTGTGGCTCAGTGGATTGAGTGCCAGCCTGCAAATCAAAGGTTTGCAGGTTCGATTCCTAATCTAGGGCACATGCCTGGGTTGCAGGCCAGGTCCCCAGTAGGGGATGCATGATAAGAAACCACACATTGATGTTTCCCTCTCTTTCGCCCTCCCTTCCCCTCTCTAAAAATAAATAAATAAAATCTTTAAAAAAAATAAAAGAATTCTTAATAAAACACAGTTACACTACAAAATGATTAGACTACATATTTTATAGCTTGTCTTTAAAATATATATATACAGAGTGGGGCAAAAGTAGGTTTACAGTTACATGGTGCAACACAATTTGTTCTTGTATTATTAGTAATTATTGTATTATTTTTCATACGAACAACTGTAAATCTACTTTTGCTTCACCTGGTATACCACAAGGACAAAGAAAGAAAATTTAGTAATAGTTTGCACGACAGCATCAACCAGAAGAAGCAGTTTGAGAACTCCAGTAATAGAAAGGATATTTTTGACTTTTAGCTGTGATCAAAATAATAAAGTACATTCCAAATATTATTGGTTACATTGAATATTCTTAGACTTTTAAATTCTGAATATTTTCTTCTTTTTTTTTGTTATCTTACTAGTAATGCTATTTTAGACCACTTGGCTTTATTGATACTCAACTCATATTTTTCTCAAGCACCAGCTTTGAATTTTATTATGTAACAAAATGTATAATATATAATTATAAATTAATACATAATATTTAATAAATAATTATAAATAAATCATATAATATATAATCTTGCTTCCAGCACACTTAGGGTTTTAAGCAATATAAATAATATTTAATCTTACTTGCTGGAAATAAATAGCTAATGTTGTAAATATATTAATTACAGTGGCTTAAGAATGATAAACGTTTGGGGAGGAGGAAGAATAGTGCAGTGCTGTGTTCTCTAATCTTTTTCTTTTTTTTTCAGTGACACTTTCCCTTGCTTTAATATTTTTGTTTTTTTCTACTTTTGAAATACGCCCTCAATTACAAAATACCAAACTACACTAAAAAATGCCAGCCACTGGCACAGTATGGGGAAGCCCACAAGTAAGGGGAACTAGCAGCAGCAGGTAGGAAGTGATCGAAGCAGTGGTTACAAACATCCAGCAGGTTGTGTCCTAATGTTAACACCGGTTCGACTAGTCACTACCTTGGTGGGTGACCTCAGTGTATCTGAGTTCAGATTCTACACGGTAATACAGTTTCTTCCGGTTAAGAGTTCTTGGCTTGCACTGATGACTGGGTGGCTGGAGGGCACTGGACCAGTCTATTAGTTTTTAGTTTTTCAAAATGCTTTTGTAGACCTGATAGATGTACTGAGGGACTTCAGGAGTTTTACACTTCAGTGATAGAGTATAACTGCGGTTTCCTGGCTGGATACATAGCTCAGCCAGGATCCAAATGCTATTAGTGAGCTTAAAAGATTGGTAGAGCATGCCCTTCCATATTCCTCTTGGCAATAATATAGACATTGTTATTTTGCAACTTGCTGGAAACAACAGCAGCATTTAAATGACATTCCTTAATCTGAAATTGAAGTTTATTTTCATTGTGAGTATCCTTCCATGTTGCAAAGAACACCTGGCTCTCCATTTTGCCATTTTCTACCAAGAGCACACTGAGTGGGATGAGGTGGCTGGAGTAGAAGACATTAATATTGTTTCCCCAGCCATCTGCAGGTTATTGGAGGTTCCAGCTTTATGACTGGGCCCTGGGTGTTGAGATACAGGGAGACATCAGTGCTCTGGTTTGGTATCAGTGGTGTGTGAATGGCCAGAGGAGAGCTGGGGTGACACCAAAACTATTCATGTTAAACCGGATTGCAAAGTCTGTCGTGTGCTACAGAGCTTAGTTGGTGAAATTCATTTCTACATAGATGTACCCTTGGCAATAAGTAAATATTCCAGAAACCTTCAAGCCTTTATCCTTCTCTGTAGGCAGCCAGACAGACAGCCTTAGGAGCCACATATCCACCAGTGCCATGCCTGTCCCTGTAGAGTTCAAACAGATCATTCAGACTACTGCTGACCACAGCAGCAGTAGGTGAAGGAGCAAAGGTTGCAGACACTGATGACAGGATGACGGATTGTCCCACCAGACCATCTAGTCCACCCCCCCAACCCCCCCACAAGAGATTCATTGCCCCCACCTACTTGCCTGCAGGGAGGATACCTGTGGCATACTGACTGGGGGACCAAGGTCAAGGCTTAAAAGGTTCCCCAGAAGGTCACCTTGAGAGCAACCTGAGGCCATTCCAGGTTGGTGGCAGAAGTGGTGCCAACAGGGCTGTCACCCATATCAGCGCTCCCATGATGCATTAGTAATCGTTTGCAAGGGATTCCATGAACCCCCCTCTGCAAAAGCATTGGGAGGCTTGTGGTAGAGGTCAAAGAACCAGTGTGGCATATTAGCTCACCCAGCAGAGCTGGCTCAATAACATCTGTCTCATCAGAGATCAGTAGCTTCTCAGACACGAGTAGTTTTTTGGCTGTGACAGGGTTCTCTGAGAGAAGACGCCAATAAATACAGACCCTGTGTTGAAGGTCAGAATTATCAGAAACCTTGTTGCCAAACTCAGGACCTACCATACCAGCTCTTGTGTTTCTGATGGTTTCCAGAGAAACAGCTCCACTATGGCAGTAAGCAGAGTCGCTGGGTAACAACTCTAGAAATTTCATTAGGGCTTTTACTGCTGAAAGCACCACTGCTGAGTTGGCATGAAACAGCTGGGGAGTTACCCTCTCAGAAATGCTCTGAGCCTCCCTGCAGTCCAGGATGAAAATCTGTTCCCATTCAGTGCACTCATTCAGAGCTGTCAGCTTATTAATGTTCTGTGGGTTCAGATCAAGTAAGTTGCTCTTTGGGTGAGCTTCACTGATTTCAGATAACACTGCCAACAGTACTAGCCATCGCCACTGAATTTGAATTTGCTGTGAGATCCTGCAGAGAATCCAGAAGTCCCTGATCTTCTACAGTTTGGGCACTGCTACGGAGTTTTGCCATGCAGACCGCTGCTGTTTTCTGGACATAAGGATCTTCATTCTTCCAGCACTTGTGGAGGGGCTCACGGAGATACCCTGTAATCTGTCCGCCTGGTTGCACCCCATGGTTTCCTTTCCTGCCAAGGCTAGAATCAGAGGATTGGGATCTTCACAGTCCTTCACAAAGCTGTCGACAGCCATGATGGCCAGGTCTGCCTGACTCTTGACGTTGTTCATCAAGTAGAGATACACTACACCTGGAAAAGAAAGCCAATACCCTTCCCCACAGTCATACCAGTAATCACTTTTTTCACAGCCTTCTTCCTCTTTTCCTTTTTTTCTTTGTTGAGTTCAACCTTTAATTCGAAGATTGTTCCTTTTTTTAATTGGTTGTGAAGTACTTGAAGGCAGTCATAGTGTTGGATCTTTAATGTGTCCAGGAGGCAAGGGCAGCAGTGGTAGAAACAGCCAGAGAGCAGGGTCCCAGCAGTGGGCGTTGTCATGGTTCCCTGTACATCACAACAATGCTAACATTTTTTGACCATATACTTCACAATATCAACATTTTTGAGTGCAGTTCAATGTATATTTATGAATTACATAAATTAATGTATTATGTTTTATAAGGAACATTCAAAAATAGACTTAGGAAATATTAACAATAAAATGTAATGCATTTTATTTTACTTTTAATGGTATATTGATATGTTTAATAAGAGCATTATTATTAAATGTGCTTTATTGTTGTTGAAAAATTTTCAGCGTTTTCCTATATAGCAATTCAAAGTTTTGGTTCTGTATTTTGTTTTAATTCTGTCTTCCTGGGAAAATAAAATCTCACAAAGATACGCAAATAAAAATGAAAAAAAAGTATAAATGGCTTAGAAATCCTAATCGTGACACCAATTTTTCAATTCTGTCCAAAAAGTTTTAGTTGAAATTATATACAGTAAATTACCATCTTTCTTCATGACAACCAGTTCTTTTTACAAATTAATATGAACTTTTTATATTTTTAGCACTGGGCCCCAAATTTACTAAAATGTTTTTAAAATAGGTCAGAAAGCTTTGTCTTCAAGTTTTTGGTTAGATAGCTACATTGATACAACTTTTTCAGCAATAAAATAATGGAACCATATCCCACCCACATTTTCAAAATTCCTTCTCTGTATCACTTTTTTTTGAAAAGTGCTGCTTATTTCACTCATTATTAAAATGCTGCTTTTTTTCTCAAAGGAAAGATAACAGGTATTTTCTTAAAAAATCTACTAAGTAGCATACTGTTCATAGCAATTTTTCATTGCAGAAGAGCTCAATAAATTAGAAACACTTGTCAGTTGTAAAAGAACAATGTGCAACATGCCTTAGGTTTAAGAACCCTCAAGTGCTTTGCCATGAGATACCCAGGGGACCTCTATTTTCAATGGCTCTTAACTGCTGACTACATGTTAGAATCACTTGGAACATTAAAAAGCAAGTAAAACAAATCCCCCGCCCTGCAAAAAACAACCGTCAAACAAACAAACAAACAAAAAATGAGTTTCTTGGCTCCACACCTAGAGGAGGCTTTCTGATTTAACTGATATTTCTGATTTAATTGATATGTGGTGGGACTCAGAAGGTGGTATTTTTCAAAAGCATCCCAGGTTATTCTCACATACAGTCAAGTTGAGGACCATTTTTATGTTGGATAAAAATTTCCATTATAAAATACCATTATAAAATATTTTACATATTCTACCTAAGCTAGTATAATCCACAAATTTACTTAACAGCAGGACGTTGCAGCATCCAGGAGGAGGAAGACTATGGCTGCCCTGTCAGATCCTCCGGATAAGCGTGTATGCTTCTCTGTAGGGTTTTTTTTTAATTGTAAAAGAAAAAACTGCACAAAATTTACTGTCATTATCATTTTTAAGTGTGCATTTCAGTGATGTTGACTATATTTACATTATTGTATAACAGATCTCTAGAACTTTTTCATGCTGCAAAACTGAAACTCTATACCCGTGGAACAACAACTTGTTATTCCTTCTGCCTCTCTGACCCGGGAAATCACCATTTTACTTTCTGTTTCCATAGTTTTGACTTCTCTGATTATCTTTTATAAGTGGAATCATATAATATTTGACCTTTTGTGACCCTCTAGTTATTGTATAGACCTTATTTGTGGCCATCTCACAGAGGGTAAAGGAAGAGAGCTAGGTTTATAAACTGTTAACTACTGATTAGGATTACTTTTCTTATTCTTTAAAATAAAAATTTAAAAATGAAAATTCTAGCATTTTCTTTCTCTAACCAAATGGATGGTCCTGTGTAACTCACTGTTAATGTCCTCCAGCCAGAGACCACCGGGAATTAGCCTGTAGTTTATTACTTGTTGCAGCAAGGGAGAACACACACTATGGAAACAGTGGCACATTTCAGTAAGAGAATGTTAGAAAGGATTATTATATTTAGGATTTGATGCATGATTTCGAGGAGAGTCGCAGGAAGCAGAGATTCACTTTAGGAAGTGAAGGTAATTCTATGATTGGCAAAGCAGCAGCAGAAACTCATTCAGAAGAGGCAGCTGTTTGGTATTTTGTGAGTTTTTCTCGGTGACCATATTTTTCGGTCTGTGTTTAGACAGTATTATGAAGTGGCCTTGTTTCGTCTCATGGCCTCAGAGTGGCCTTGTCCGGTGATGTTCTGTGAGATTGCGCATGTGCTACAGGAGGAAAACATGGGCTCTCCGCTAAGCTCAGTCCGGTTTGTGATAACAGTGAGACCTCACTATGAGTGTCAGACCAGTGCTTAGATTTCAGGGACCAGCAATTATCTTCTTCACTACTTTTGGAGAGATGGAGGTTTGGAATCAGGAAACCTGTGACTCAGCCTCAGTTTCACCACTGACTGGTAGTGTGATCATGGGCCAATGACTATCACTTTACGTTCCTACCTGGTACCTACCTCAAAGTAACATAGTGGGCATTAAATGAAATGAAGTACCTAGAATGCTGAGCAGATTAATTCCTGTAGGGTGGGAACTAATGTTAGCAATAACAGCCTGTTTTCTAGCTCTCTCTCATGGGAGATTCTTCTATTCACTGAAGAAACAGTTATGGGGCGACTACCATGTGTTAATCGCTGTGCTAGGGAGCCGTGCCAAGTGAGAAATGCATATGAGGCCTCTGCCCTCACAGAAGCAATAGTCCCGAATGTCAACTGAATAGAGGGTTAAAGGCTCTATGAAGGGGGCCTGTGGGAGTCCCTAAAATAACTTAACAGGACCGGGGAATGGTCCGTATGAGAAAGTGATGTTTAAGCTGGTAACTAATAGATGGACAGGAGTTACCTGGAGAAGAATGCTCCTGGTAGAAGAAACAGTGTAAGTTAAAACAAAAAAGTGACCGAGAACATGGCACAGCCTGTTTAGTGAGAAACAAACTAAAAAACAAGAACAGAAAGGAAAGAAACCTGCCACTTTTTAAGTGCACGCTATCTGAAATAATTTCTTTTCAAATCTTGCACATAATTTTATATGACACTGCAGTAGTAATCATTGCTCATGAATTAATTAATGGTGGTCCGATGCTTTGAAAGTACAAAGTGTAGCACATTTGCTAACAAATTGATGATTAGCATGATTGCTATTTTGAAATAGCCTCTGTTTACTCTCTGCACTTGGACTTCCAACTGTCTGCTTGCCTTCTTGCACCAAAGACAGCTGCTTCACAATAGGCTTGGTTCAGGGGCTATTTTTGGCCTTTCTTTTCCTGAGTTGTGAATGAGCTTAGGAATGATTAATAATGGAAAGAAAAAAAGTCTGAATGACTTCCAGAGGTCTTTCCTAATAAGTCATTCTGCAATTCTGCAATGTTTATTATCCTCCCAGTTTCTGAAATACTAAAATCTGGCTAAAAGTTTTGGGATTCTGTGTTGTGGGGGCATCTGGTAAAGCAAATGTAGCAAGGGCTATTTTTGCTTATTTCAGTATATCTATTTTCTTGATTGGAGTCCCCCAAATAATATAACTTCTTGTGGATTCTAAGTATTACCTCTAAAATACACATAGTTTCTAGAGAAATAACTAAGTGGAATTCTAGCAGCTTGTATCTTTATACTTGATAAAGATCTTAATGTTATCATCTTCTGCTATTAAAAAAACAAAAGAAAACCCTCACTAAAACTAGCTCTAATGAGTTTAGATTGTTGATGAACATCTGAAAGCACTTAATTTATAATGAAACACTATCAGCAGTGTTTCTTGTTTCTGCAATGAATAGCGAGGATAACCAGATATGGGACTGGGAGTGGGGCAGCATCCTATTGATAAGAATCATGTTGGCTAGTATAGCAGTCTCCAAGCTTTTTGGTGCCAGGGACCGGTTTCATGGAAGACAATTTTTCCACAGACTGGGGTGGGGCAGGGCGGGGAGACTGGAGGTGGAGCTCAGGCAGTAATGTGATGGTGCCCACTGATGGGGAGTGGGGAGGTTTGGGACCCCTGGGTTAGTATACCCAGTTCCATCAAAATGTGGGCTTTAACCCAGGCTGAAAGTTTCTTCTCTTTAGTGCGTAGAAGGCATTCCTCAGTTGTCCTGTGTATCAAATAACTCATGTACTTGGTTGGTTTCCTAAATAAGCTGATGGGAATTTGTCTTGGGGTGGTGGCCCTAACAGACCTCAGCCTGGATATGGGTGAGGATGTGTTTCTGTTGCATGTTTTGGATGCTGGCAGCTATCTTTTGGCCTAAAGTACAATCTCTGCCATCAAGAGCTTACTTCTAGTAGGAGAGAAAAGACACATTCACAATTGTATTTATATTAAATTGGGTAGGTGGTGACAAGTGCAGTACGAATGTCATAAATCCACCCTAAAAAAGGAGCAGGGAAGGGACAGATTCCTCTGAGTTGGATAGTTTTCATGGCAGAGTTGGCTTTCCGAGTGGGTCTTGAACATAGGAGTCATTTCAAACAACAGAGATGAGCTTGTGGGTGGGCCAAGGGAGAACATAACAGGACTTGGCAATGGCAAGAAAATACAGGGAAGATGGCAATAGATGCTCAGTTCTGTCTGTTCTATCTCTGATCACTCATTAGGAAGGGTGACCCCATGTCCAGTTTTTTGGGGGATAGTCCCAATTTATACCTTCTGGCCTATGGTAACTGTGGTAAGCCGAATAATGTCCCTCAAAGATGTCTGTGTCCTAGTCCCCAGAACCTGAGTTTGTTACCTTCCATGGTAAAAGAGACTCAAGAGATGTGATCCCCTTATGGATCTTGAGATGGAGAGGTTATTTTGGATTATCTGGATCGGCCCAATGTAATGACAAGAATACTTTTGGGAAGGAGGGAGGAGCGTCAGAGTTAGTAGTAGGAGATTTGTTGATACAGCCTGAGGTTGAATTGACATGAGAAGGGACCATGTGTCAAGGAATGCAGGCAGCTCGTAGACACTACAAAAGGCAAGGGAACATGTTCTGCCCTCACACTGTCTACAAAGAGCCAACCCTGCAATGCCTTGAATTTAGCCCAATGAGACCGATTTGGGACTTCAGAACTCTAGAACTGTAAGATAGTATATTTGTGTTGTTTTAAGTCACTAAATTTGTAGTAATTTGTTGCAGCAGTAATAGTTAACTAATACAATAACTATATTGAGGCCCTTTACTCCCTCAAAAATAATGTGGTTTTGTGATAAATTATGTGTTTGTTCTAGGCATAAGCCTCAGCAGCTTACAAATCCATGTTTCTATCAAAATAATTTCGGGAAGTAAAATTTAGGTCCATCTACTCTGATACCACGGATTAGACCTTGGAGGCCTGAAAGGGGATCCTCTCCTGGAGGGAGGGGGTGGGTTGGGTTACATGTGTACGTACATCCGGGGAATTACCAACTAACCTGAGTAAATGAAGTGAGGTCCAGAGGGCACAGATGGGGAAATGGGATGGGATGAGGAATCCTTTACAGGCTCCTGTGTTCAGATACTCGTGGATCTTCACCAGAGGCTTGGTTTGCCTTCAGTCATGTCTTGTCCTGTTTATTGGATTCTGACATAAACAAAAAAATAGAAATTATGGAGAGCGTTTTTACAACCATATTTCCAGAACAGTTGGGAATACTTACTTGCCTTTTGGTTTCATTTAAACTTGTAAGATGTTCATTTGCCCAGCAACATCTCTCAGTTTATTTTCCAGAAATATACTGAAGGGATATTTTCTTATAAGTAAATATCTCAGTTATTGCTATTATCTATTTTTAAATAAATGCAGTAATTCTAATACATGATTTCTGCAATCAAAAAGTCTCTTGAAATGTTTTAGTCAGAAAAAGAAATTCTCCTGTGGTTAATTTCTATAACTTTTATATTGCTTGAGGAATCAAATCTCTCGTCAGTTGTTTTATATTTAAAAGTTTTGATTCTTCAAGGATTTCCCACAAATTTCTGAGGCATTTTTTGTAGGAGAATTAATTTAAGATGGCAACTCATTCATATATGTAACATAATGGTGTCTTGGCCCAGTTTACGATACAATAGAGAAATTCGTTCCAGCAGTGACTAAGTAAAGCAGTAAAATAATTCTGTCTTGGTGACATATAAAAGCCATCTATTTCTGTCTCTTTTTTTAAGCTTTTAGATTGGTTTAAATGTCTATAAATGAATGATTAAATTATATACTAATTTTAGTTTTCAGAAAGGTATTTAAAAGACTTATTTTTACATTTTAAGACCTGATGAGTCCTAGGAAAATTATCATTTGGACTTATAAATTGACTATTTTTATTCTTTGTGTTGACAGACTATTACTTTACACTATAATTATTCTACTAAAGAAGGCTATGTGGTTAACTTTACAGCAGAGTAGTTATGGTCCTTATCTTGCTTCCACTTAGTTTTACTTTATTCTAAATTTTAGACATTGTTTATTAATTAGAGAAATTATATAAAAAAGTCAATAGAAAGAATAGAATAAGACAACAATATATAAGCCAAATAAAAGTTAGATTATGAAACAACAGTTAGCAGAAATTAAAGTAGAACGGCAGTAATTTATGAGTAAGCTCTCAGATAAAGTAAATAATTAAAGAAATGTAACATAAAAGAGCAGTTTTAAACATGGATTAATGTATTCTTTCTTTTTTTTTTTGCTTTTTAAAAAATTATATTTTATTGATTATGTTGTTACAGTTGTCCTGATTTTTCCCCCTTGGCCCCCCTCCACTCAGCACCCCCTATTCCATCAGGCAATCTCCCCACCATTGTTCATGTCCATGGGTCATGCATATAAGTTCTTCGGCTAATCCATTTTCTATACTGTATGTTGCATCCCCATGGCTATTCTGTAACTGCCTATTTGTACTTCTTAATTCCCTCCCCTCTTCACCCATTCTCCTCCTCCCCGCTCCCACCTGTCAACCTTTCCATAACTAACTTCTTTTTTCTTGCTTTTCTTTCTTTTTCTTATCTTTAACCTTTGGTCTTTTAATAATGTTGTGTCTTGGAGTGGGCCTCTTTGCATCCATCATTATTAGGACTTTTTGTGCTTCCTGGACTTGCGTGTCTATTTCCTTCACCAAATTAAGGAAGTTTTCTTTCATTATTTTTTCAGATAGATTTCCAGTTTATCATCTCCTTCTGGCACCCCTATGAGGTAAATGTTGGATGTCTTAAGTTTTCCCAGAGGTTGCTTATACTGCCCTCATTTTTTTTATTCTTTTTTCTTCTTCTTGTTTTGATTGGTTGGTTTTCACTTCCTTATGTTCCAAATCATTGATTTGAATCTAGGATTCATGCACTCAACTGCTGTTTCCCTGTAAATTGTTCTTTATTTCAGTTAGTATATCCTTCGTTTCTGACTGGATCTTTTTTATGTGGCTGAGGTCCTCACTGAGTTCCTTGAGCATCCTTATAGTCAATGTTTGGAACTCTGCATCTGATAGATTGCTTATCTCCATTTCGTGTAGCTCTTTTTCTGGAGTTTTGATCTGTTCTTTCATTTGGGCCACGTTTCTTTGTCTCCTTGTTTTGGCAGCCTCCCTGTGTTTGTTTCTATGTACTAGGTAGAGCTGCTGTGACTCTGTGTCTTGGTAGTATAGCCTAATGTAGTAGGTGTCTTGAAGGGTCCAGTGGCACAGCTTCCCCTGTCACCCAAGCTGGGTACCCGAGGTGCACCCTTTGTGTGGGCTGAGTACTGTAGTGGAGCCTTGGTCACTGTCGGCAGATCAATGGAAGGAATTTACCCAGGCCAGTCAGCTGCAAGGCCTGGCTGTCCGTGGAGGAAGGATCAGCTGTGCAGGGGCGGAGTGCTGGTTCTCCAGTGTGGTCCGTAGCTGTCCACTGGGCAGTGCAGCCAAGGTCAGCCCTGACCTGTGTTTTGCCTGGGACACTGTGCCTGAGCTATAAAGCAATCTAAGATGGCTGCTGCTTGTGCTGGACTTGGAGATTCCCAGGTGAAACCAAGCTGTGACTCCAACTGCCACTAGCGCTCACTGAAGCCAGTTGTTGCTTGTTTGATAGGATTTAGTAGCCATTCTTATGGAAAAGCAGCTTGGGTGGTCCTGTCACCTGGGTGGGGTAGAGCCTCTGTGTATCTCCAAGCTGGGTCACACAGTGTTAACCGGGTTGATGGAGTCTTAGATAGTGTACCAGCCTACTGGCTCTGTGAGAGGAGGGCTCAGCAAAGGGACAATGGCCTCTGCTAGCCCTGATGCCAGACACTTCAGTCTCTCCCTGTGTACCACTGGTGCCCTTCAAGCTGCCACCCTGATGCTGGAGCTCAGAAGGAGCCTGGGTAGGTGAGTCCATGTGTGGTTTCCCTAAGAGGAACTACTTAGAGCACCAACAGTCTCCTCTACCAACTCAATCCCTGCTGGTTTTCACAGCCAGAAGTTGTGGGGACTTATCTTCCTGACACTGGACTCCTGGGCTGGGAGGCCTGATGTAGGTCTGGGACTCCTCACTCCTGAGATATCCCTCCTGAATTTGTATCCATGTGGGCAAAAGTTCCACATCAGCGCCCTTCCTACCAGCCTGGATGGATGTGGTTTCTTCAATTCCATATGTGTAGACTTCCATTCAACTTGATTTCTGGAAGTTCTGAGTGATGGTTGTTCTATATTTTAGTTGTAATTTGATGTGGTTGTGCAAAGAGGCGAGGCATGTCTGCCTATGTCACCATCTTGACTGGAAGCTCTGTATTATTCTTAATAAAAATTTCTTTATAAATATCTAAGACTTCAGAATTAAAAATATAAGATCTAAGAACCTGTGAAAATAACAAGATAAAATAATAGTAGGTGCTAGCTGGAAAAGAGCAAATTGTGAGAAGAAAAAACCTGATTATTAATAACAAATGTGTGTACATTAAGACTAAGAAAGCATATGAAAATACAATGACATATAAAAATCAGTTTGAGTGGCACACCCACACATACTAAGTAATTAGTAAACTGAAAGGAAATCCTAATTCCTGGGTAAATAGGAATTCAGCCCAACCTGCAATTAGGACCATCCCCTTACAATAAACATTTTTCTCCTTGACTTATTAGTGTTTTGTTAGGATGAGCAAATTTTCATCAAAAGAAACAAAGAGCAAAAATTAAACTGAAACAACCTAGTGTGTCCTAAACCATATTTTCAGCAATATTCTGGAATCTCTTCCAAAGCTAAGGTTTCATAATTGTCAAACAGGATACTCTATCACAGGTAAGGAGATACAATGAAATGACTCCCAGTGTACTTCTGCTTCTTAATGAAGACAAATGGCCTAGTCTACACATAAAGCTGAATTACTTCGGAATTTTAGATACTTCACATGACTGAAGTCACTTATTAGTCTCCATCTATAGGTTTTATAAAACATCAAGCTGGATCTTTTAGGTAGTAGGCATATGTGTGTGTATAAACATTCTTCATCCGAGGATATGTTTATTGATTTGAGAGAGAAAGAGAAAAAGTTGGTGTGAAATAGAAAGATCAATTAGTTGCCTCTCGTACGCACCCTGACCAAGGATAGAACCTGCAACCTAGGTATGTACTCTGACTGGGAATCGAACCTGCAGCCTTTTGGTATATGGCACAATGCTCCAACCAGCTGAACAATCCAACCAGGGCAGTGAACATATTTCTGAAGTTTGTAGGATGTGTTTTTAACATGCCAGAGAAATAATTTAGGACAATCAGAACTACTCAATAGTCTAAGAAAAAAATAAGTGGGAGGGACTCAAAGGTCACATAAATATTGCACGAAGAGTTCTGTGGGTATATGAGAAAGTTATAAAGTGTAAAGCTATATGAATCAAGTGTTTTTCAAATATATGTATATGTATATATAAATATATATACGATATAATCATAATCACCTATGACACAATTGAACTTGTAAGTGCAACTCTAGTTATACTTTGTTTCCTTAAACACTCTGTCACAATTTGTATCAGTGTTAGTGAATGATTGATCCCTAATAGTTATACAAGTAATTCTCCAATTAACTAGCACTAGAAAAGCATCAATGAAGTAGGTATATCCCTAAATATACTTGACAATATTCAAAAGAAAGGAAAAAACCCCTATGAGTATAAGAAGTATAGGCAGGTTTTGAACCATCAAATGTCATTTAATAAACATCAGCTGCAGCCCTTTGGATGCAATTGATATGGAAATCTTTTTTGCCAACACACGTACCCACACACACACATCCTGCAGGCTACCAGATGGTGAAGGCTTGTGCATTATTTACTGGAGAAGAAACCTTTAGATTTTGTACCTAGAAAAACATCTTTTAAAATACTATTCCAAACTCTTTATTTCATAATTGGAACCCGAGCTCCCAAAAGGTGACTTCACATGCTTAGGTTTAGAAAACCACTAGGTGGCAGAAAATATCATGTCACAAGTAAACAATGCTAATCACAGAATGTCCCCTTAATTGACAATTACTGAGTATTTCAGGGGGTATGTGACTTAAGTGGTAAGGTGTAGAGAGGTTCTGTGGAATGTTATGGTGAGAATTAATTTCAGAGTCCAGAGTCTGTCCTGACTCTGATACCTTTTGATGTCTTTTGGACTATAACAGCTTCAATTTTTATATCCATAGAGTAATGATAATAGTACATGGCATTCTTAAGCGAGATCATGTATGATCAAGTTTTATCAGGTATAAAACACATTAGTTACTGTCTCCTCCTCCCGCCTTCTTCCTTTTCTTCTTCCCCTTCTCCTCTTCCCCCGCCTTCTTTTTTTTTCTTTTTGCAGAGAGTAAAGATTTTTATTCACTCTCCAAGAGGGGACAGGGGCTTCATGTGGAGAGATACACCAGCGCTGAGGGGTGGGGGTTTTGAGCTTCTGTTAGGTGATTGGGGTGGTTGTAGAGCAGAATGTTTCAGTTGGTCTTGTATAGGGTGCAGCTTGTTTCAATGTTATCTTTGGGGGCAGGGTCTGGTCATTTCGGTCTGGTATGTCCTGTTTCATTAGTTCCCAGAGCCTGTGTGCCTTCAGGGCGCTTCCAGTAATTTTCTCATCCTAATGGATAGACTTAAAAAACAAGAGTCGGTTGTGCTTTATGGGGTCCAAGTAGCTCTGGCAAAGAGGGCCTGAAAAAGGGGTTTTTGCCCTGTTAGCCCCTGCTTTGACTTTGTCTCCTGGGCAGATCTTGCTATCACTGCTGTTATCACGTCAGAACCACCTGAGAAATGAGATAGAAGAAGCTGCGAACACCAACCTCCTCAAGCAGGAAGCAGAACATGGGGCCTTGAGCGTCCCTCATCTCTCCAAGTACATTCTCAACATGATGACTTTGCTGTGTGCATTGGTTCAGGATGAAGCCGTGCAGAAACTAGACAACATTGTAGACTCTACTTGGTTACTGAGGTGTGAACCTGATTACTTGTTCTCTGAGAACAGTGGACCAGACCCTGGATGGCAGCCCCTGTCTTGGCTGGCAGTTCCCTTCTCAGACCTAACTCCTTTCTGTCCTTCCTGTTAGCTTTTCTTTTCCAAAGATGGCCTTGCAGGGCCCTCTGGTTATCCTTAGATGGACTGGACCTCTGTATAATGTCCTACCATAAAACATTCGTGTAATCTTTTCTTCAAGAGTTTCAAACATCGCTTTCCCAAGTTTTCTTGCCACAGTGTGTACAACATGAGGGAGCAGGGGTTACCTCCCTTTAAGTGTATTTAGGTTCAGTAGATTTTTTGGTTTTATCAGAACCACTGGGGAAACCTAATGAGATTACTTCTCCTTAGTCTGGAGAATAAGTGTATAGACTACACTCTAACCCTTCAGGGAAAGCCATCAGGGCACACACAGTGAGAGAAGGATATGCCTTCTTTGTATGGCTGTGGGCCAAGTTGTTTTTCACAAGCAATTTGAATGGAATGTATATATTATCATTTCCTCTGTACCTAGAGTTTCTTCCCGGGCTGTTTTTCAAAGTTCTTCTGCAACAGTGATTTTCTCTTTTGTCCAGATAGCCATTTTCCCCTTAATACTTGACAGTTGCTTGTCTGTCCCAGGTCTTGTCCCTGTTCTGTTATGATATTTTTCTTAGCTTGCCCCTCACATGCTTCCTCTCTCAGTAGCTGGGATTTTTCTGATCTCCACCTGTGGGTTCAGCCGCACCCAAATCTCCAAGATCAATTAGCAATGAAAACATGTTTCTTCCCATAAGAACAGTCTCCAAAATTATAAAGTGTCAACATTTTTAAAAAGGTGATTATTATTATGCTGAAAAAAATGTTGTGGAAGTAGTGGGAAACCCAAACATTGAGGAGTATGGGAGAGAGACAAATGGTGGCTCTGTTTTAGATGTTTATTCTCCCACCAAACATGAGCCGGGCCCTTCCCGCGTGAACTGTGTTGGAACCTTAGCTCTGAACCCCAGTTCCTTGACTGTGTTGCTTCTAGATCTCTTTGATGTCACCTACCTGCTTTGATCTCTAAGTTGTGCCTTCTCTCAACCGAGACTCAATGGTTGACATGCTCTGATTACATCTTGCTGACTTCCCTGTCACCCACTGCTTATCTAAAGTACCACATTTGTCCATTACTGTATTGAAATTATACACTGTTTTGACATCTCCACAGCTCTTCTTCCCAGTGTTAACCGCCTGATCATGATTTAAACCCTTCTAATCTCAAAGATCACACAACACCAACAGCTGTGTGAAAGGTAGTGGTGGTAATAAAGAGGAGGTTGGAGGAAGGCTGGACACAAGTAGACTGAAAGTACACTCCCAACCCCAGCCTTCTGGGTTGATTTAGACAACTATCTGGGAATCTTCATGAAAGAAAACACACAAGGTATCTGGCTAGCAAAATTATAAACCAGCATCTTAGTTTCTTGCTAGTTCTATACCAATAAATAGTCAGGAATTCATCCCATCTTCATCTCCCTTCAACATTTATAAATCAGTAAGCCAACACTTTGCTAAAAGTGATGCTAAATAATACGTGCTTTAGTGTGGGTTCCCTGGGAAACAGACTATGAGATGAGGATTTGTGTTTAGGAAGTTTTCTGGGGCATAATCTCCAGAAGAGCTGCTCTGAGGGAGTGAGAGAAGCAGTGTAGATGCAACAAAGGCTTCAGCTAGTATCAAAGGAAGCTCTGGAGCTGGGACAGTCCTTCAGAGTGTTCTAAATTGAAGCAAAGCCTTTTCACACCCACGCTGATTAGTCTTTGGAGGGGGCTGCACAGGAGGAAGTGTAAACTTGACTGAGTTGTCTCCCTTTCCCTGAGGGCAATTGCTAGAGACTGGAGCTGTGAACAGTCTGCATCCAATGTCCCTTGGGGCTGATGAAATGCGTGCCTGAGTCCTGAAGGGTAGGTCCGGACAGTCGCCCACAGCACCTACATGCACTTCTGTGCATCCGCCTACAAACATACATTTATCCATACACATGCATGATATACATATATACATGCACATGCATACATAGACATACATAATTTACACATACAGTTATATTGGCAGCTTATAACAGTACCTTGACCTCACCCAACAGCTTCCTTGATCTTTTTGTATAAATGTAAAATTCTTCAAGAGAGAAGTTAGTACTGTTTCAACAAGAAGTCCTTCTGGAAATTCCAAGTTCAAATCAGGTTATTTTATACTGTTTGTAGTATCAAACCTTATTTTAGAGTTTTTAGAAATAACAACCTTCCTACCTCCACATCCTCACTACCCCACAGCCTCACCAGAAAGCTTTTATAATAAATTATTTGAAATGTTCCTAAAGGCGTTTCTTTCATGGAGAGAACAATACCCTTGTACAAAAAATCTATATTTCAGCTAATGGCTAAGGATTACAATGACTAAGGCATAATGGGTCACCATGTTAGGTTAATATTAAGGATATTTTTCTTTATTCTTTTGGGTCTAAGTGTCAAAGTGGTTTTTTTTCTGTGTTAAAAATCTATATTCTTTTTCATTTATAATAAAAAATTTCATTAAAGTGGCACCCTGACCATAATCTCTAACCTTGGACTCAATTGTTTAGTCCATTTTTGTTCCCAGCTGACACTTTCAAAAAACTAAAAAAAAAGATTTTGATGATGCCTGACTACTACTAATTCCTTTTTTTGTTCTTTTAATGAATTTGTTACTGAATTAGTTGAATTAATTGGTTAAATTTCCTATCTTAGTAGGAAAAAAATTAACATAATACATCTTATATTAGGACAAATTATATCTTACTGCAGTCAGTGGACAAACTATATATTGTCACAAAAACAAACTATATTTTGTGACAAACTATATTATACAATGATATTTGAACTAATTACAATGTAAGTCAAATCAGTTATTAGAGCTGGTGTTTTTCTTCACAAACATTGAATTTTTTTCCTCTGGTAACTTGTCAAGGTCAGGGTCAGACTTTCCCACATTATTTTTTTGAAGTGTCCAAGACACTATCATCCAAAAAACTGGATTCTCTCTTTTGATCTCTTGTGATTTCATTTTTATCATGTGCATTATCATCATTCTCAATGACTAATTATTATCTTTGGCAGAGAGATGGGCATTAAAAAAATGGTAAGATGAGATGTTAAGGTAACAAACCAAAAATGTGCTTGCAGTTGAAGAATGTAAAACAATAGCTAGTAGATAACGTTTATTGAGAGCTTACTATATGGCTGGTAGTGTCCTAAGAGCTTCAGTATAGAAAAGAAACAACATTGGCCAAAATCCTGTTATTAAAGTAGGAAGGCAAAATTTTAAACATATGTAGATAGTGATATATAAGAAATTGAATCACTTTCCAATCTTTCCTCCTAAGAAGTCTAGCACTTTGGAGAACAGTGAGGAAAGAGATCAGAGCTAGAGATATCAATGTCAGGTACTACTTTCACTTTTTCAAACTGTGGGCCTTTGGCTTTGCTAATGGTTCTACCTGAACCTGATGCTGGCGAAAGGTGCAGTGGACTAACCAGCAGCCACATTTGTTAGAATTTATGATGCAAAACTGATTAATAATGACTGATAAAACATTTTTATCTGCGACCTGACTCTTGATTATCTTACAAATTTCCTACATTCTAAATAGTATGAAGTTCAGAAAGAGTCAATATCTAACTCAAAGTAGCAAATTTATTCTTGGGGTAGAAGTAGGATTTAGACTTTGGGAAAATGGACCTCAGTAAGAATGTAATACTCATTGTCCCTGTCCATTTCTCTTGACCATTTCTTCAACACCTCTGTCTTTTGGCCATTGCTGTTTTATATTTTTAGACAAATAGTGGCCTTAGTGTACTATGTCCAAAAGCATCTTTTTAACACTATCCGACTGTCTCACTCTGTTCAGGCTGCAATAACAAAATACTAGACTGGGTAGCTTATAAACAGCAGAAATTTATTGCTCATAATTCTGAAGGCTGGACCTTCTTATGGGTCCTGGACTTCTTGTATCCCCCTGTGGTGGGTAGGGCCAGAGAACCCTGTGGGATCTTTTCTAAGAATACTTAACGCCACTCAAGAGAGCCCTGCCTGAGTGATCTAAGCCTGCTGAAAGGCCCTGCCTTCTAATGCAATCACATTCTAACACCATTTACATTATGATCTCAGTATGTGAATTTTGGGGGAACACCTTCAGACCTTAGTACTAGCTGTTTGTTTGTTTTTTGTTTTGTTTTGTTTTTTTGGTGTCAGCCTAATATTTTATATGGTGAGTAATGTTTTCCATTGATAGAACATTTTCTTTCCCCCCTTCTTCTTTGAGACACCCTTCTACCCCCTGTTTAAGCAGCTAGATTCTTTGAGTTCATTGCTTCATTGGAAGAGTATGACAAAGTGGGAAAGAGGGACCAAAGTGTCTTCCTGTTTTTGTCTGAAACCCCTATGGTACCTTGGGGCACCATCACAAATAAAAGCAAAACCTCCTTCTCAAGACTCCCCAGAGGAAAAACATCCCCCAAACCTGCACCGAATATGCAGAGAGAGTAAGGACAGGAGCAGAGGGGGTATGAGGATGAGAAGAAGGTTACCAGATCTGAAAAGGCTAATCGAGCCAAGAATGAGGGCTGGAGCAGGAGCACTGTGAGAGGACTTGTCAAGTGCCCAAGGGCATTCTGAAAGTGGAGTCTGTGTCTTCATTCTCTAGGGACTCTTCTAGTTGCTTTCCCACCAGAGCCTAATGAGGATTTCCCTTGTTGGGTCACTGGCCAGCCAGAGTGTTATTGACCATCCTTGCCCAAGCCTTTAATCAAATCTAGCCTCTGTCCAATTACACAGTGTAAATAAATTTCCCTCTTTCCTCCAGTGTTTAGCATTCATTGAAGAAGAGTGTCTTTGAAAACTTAGATCAGGTCGGAGGAGTAGAAAACCTGAATGGAACTAGCACAAGGTGCCCAACATTCCATTAGCAGAAACAGTGTAAAACCCATACGCGTTTACTTTTTCTTTTTAAAATCAAAATAGTTACCGTACTTGATAAAATGATATTTGATTCTTCTTCCCTCACCCTTCTATCTCCTTACTTATTTGGATATTTCTTTTCAATCTTTGCTTCTTTTTTATTGATTATTATTATTATTTAGAGAGAGAGAGAGGAAGGGATGGAGAGGGAGACAGAGAGAGAGAGAGAGAGAGAAGGGGAAACATCAGTGTGAGAGAGAAACATGGATCGGTTGCCTCCTGTACGTGCCTTGCCCGGGGATTGAACCCACAGCATTTTTGGTGTAGAGGATAGCATTCCAGCCAGCTGAACCACCAGACTAGAGCTAAATCTTTGCTTCCTTTTTGTACATATTCTTTAAATGGGGTTGTTCCTTAGGTCCCTTTTCATTCCTCTTCTCTTTTTATTTTACACAATTCAAGGGGAGACTGAGCTTATCAGCCCATCTAACATTAACTACCTTTAATAATGAAGACTCCCAAATCTATTCCACTAGCCTAGACTCCTTTCTAAGCTCCAGATCCACATATAAAAGTGCCCAATGAACATCTCCTCTTTGGTGCACCACACAGCTTCAAGCTCAGGAAAACTATGACAGATCATTAGTTTCCCCCACACTCCCAACTTTCTCCCCCTGTGTCTTAAAGAATGCCACCACCATTTGTCCAGTCTTTCAGGACAGAAATCTGGCAGTTTTTCCTGTGGTCTCCCCCATCCTCATATCCAATTGGCCTTGTAATTCAGATCTCTTCGCATTTCTAGAATTCTGACCCTCATATTTTCTTGTACGGACCACTGTCATCAAGTGTATACAGGACTCCCTACATCTATTCTCCGATATTCTCAAAAATGCAAATCTATTTATGCTACTTTCCACCTAGCCTTTGGGATAGAATTTGCAATCTTAACAAGTCCTACAAGGACCACCCTGAGGTTAGAGGTTAGAGTGGTCTTGCTGAGGCCAAAGCTTGGTAGACCAACAGTATAGGTTTGATTAACACTGAACTCACCTAGGAGTTAAGGATTTTAGACTCCATTTGGCCCTCAATTATTATGTCATGAGAGTAGATTGCTGGGATTGCTGGCCTCCTTCAGGCATAAGTTTAATTTTGCAATTTCCTTGGGTACCTTTGGAAGTCTCAGACAGCATTTGATGCTACAATAATTTTATTTTAAAAAGACTATTTTCAAAATATTAATGTGTTTGAATCTTTTGTAGCTCTATGTACTTGAAAATATCCATTTGCTTTAAGGGATGCTTAATATGTGGGGTTACATGCATTACATCAGAAGCGTGAAGGAAAAGGGTTACTATCAGCTTCTAAAATTCAAAGTAAGACTTAAAGCAAGATATGACTTGAAAGATCAGCCTTTGTAGAAAAAGAGTATTAAGAATTGCTTCAGTGTATAAAAAACTGAGCCTAGAGTTCTCAGAATTTGGTGTAAAAAAATTCCCCTTTGCATATGAACTGTACCGTGAAGCTCGCTCCCCCCGAGTGTACTGTTCTTATGAGACAGACGCCTAGATTACGGCTCTCAGCCTCCCTGGCTTTCAGGTATAGCCGTGATACTGAGTTCCGGCCAGTGAGACACAAGCGGCAATGATTTGTGTCTGCGCCACAACCCTATTTGTTTCCTAGCAACCTAATATGTAGGGTCCCTCAAGGACCAAGAGGAGATCGGAGCCATGTGATGGCAGAAACTCGGTCTCAGTGACCACATAGGAAGGCACCTGATAGGACCCCATGCATGGAACCGTGACAATATGAGTGAGATATTTTTGTTAAGTCATAAACATTACAAAGTATATTTGTTATAGTTAGTGCTGTCTTCCTAATTACTACAAAGATATGACTCAGAGGAGGTGAAAAGGTCTTACTAGGTCCACAAGGTTGTGAAACGGAGGAAGGGAGGGAGGATGGAGATGCTGGCTTTGGCTTGGACAATAGGTGTCTGTGTGTTAGAGAAGTTAAGGAAACATCAACTACTGAGGGGCCTTTCCTCACACGTGGAACTCAGGGAGGAGATGCCTCACAGGCTGTCCCACACCAAATGCAGTGAGTGACTGCATCAAAATACACTCAAAAGCTCAGCAAAGTTTGGGGGCATGGCTGAAGAGATTCCAGAATTTAATTTTTCCAAATTGCTCTCCATTCCTAAGTTGTGGCAGAGATCTAGATATTTTCTCATCCCTTTAAAGGGGAACCCAGAATAATTCCCTGAGAGGCTGGCTGGAGAGCTTGCCGTTTTGTCGGGGGGTGTTTCTATGGAGGAGGGGCGAAGAGGCTTGAGACAAAGGCTGCATGGTGGACAGAGCCAGCCGTACGTGTGTGTGGTGGGGGAGGGGACCATAACGCTAGAGAGGACAGAGATGGGACTGAGTCAGCCAGACAGGGATATGGAGCCCTTACCGCAGTACAGACCAGCCTCTGAGTGAGTGTCCCAGCATCAGCTACAGATGTCAGAAGGGCACGTGGTCAAGTGGTGGATCTGGCTGTGGAGGCAGAGGCAGTAACAAAGATCAGAGGACCTTTCTGCCCCTGCTTTCTAGAGCGTGCATGAGCCACATACCTCCCCCATTCTGTACTCCAGGGGTCACCGTAGGGATGAGAAGGGGGCAGAGCAGAAATCTGAAGTGCATGAAACAGAGTCATCCAAAGGAGATTTTTAAGCCAGTTGGATAAGGAAATTAGATTCTGCTAGATTAAATGTTTAAAATGAGTGGAGATAGTATAAACCAGAAAAATCAAAATGTATAATTAACACTATAAATTGCTACCACTACTTAGAAGGATGGTAGTTCAAAGGGAAGATTAGGCATATTTTAGAGATTAAAGGAACCACAGATCATGTGGTTCTATTTGTATAGAACCACATGTATATTTGAATGTCCCTCCTTTATGGTGGCAAGTCTCTGTGTTCTTCTGGGTTCTTCCTCTCTCCCTCCCTCCCTCCCCCGTTCCCTCCCTTCCTTCCATCTTTCTTTCTCTGTCCCCCTTTCTTTCAATAAAATTATTCCTACTACCAAAGCAAAAGACTTCTGCTTTCTTTTCCTCTTTTTCCACTTTCAGTTTTCACCCAAAATCATCTTCCTTGCTCAGCCTTGCGCATACTCCATATCTCTTGCTCTAAAGGAAAAAGAAGGTTTTTCCTTTTTTTCAGGGGGCCCACATTGGACCTTGTTCTAGGCCCCAATTTGCCTAAGATATGTTTTTTTCCTTTACTTTTTACCACTCCTTAAGACAGGAAAACTCTTATAGTTAAAATGTCTTATAAGTTTCCAGTCAGAGGAGAGACTTGTAGAGTTGTAACCATTGTCACTTATTGAACATGTATGAACTAAGCAATGCATCATGATATCTCTTCATTCTATTGTCTCTTAGTTGTGTTTTTTTGCATTGATAACAAATAGTTGAATTTATCCTTTAATTTGGATTCCTAATTCTTTGCTTACAATGTCTGCAAAAGATGTCTTTATGATATAGTACAGAAATGAAAATAAATTCTGTATGTAGAACATTGCCTGTCACATACACCAGGAGATAGAATTAAAAGGCATAGAACTGGCTAAATCTCTTGGAACAGATCACAGGTTTTTCAGAATGGGAGAATTTAGTGTGGTTAATTTGTTTTCACATAGGGCCATTATTTAGTTATGGAATATCAGCCTGTGAAAAGTTTCTGGCTAACCTTTAGGAGAAGTTATTTGACCTAAATTACATATTACTATATGTAATTTAATAATGGAATAAACAAATAGGAAATGCAAAGGAGGAGATCTTAATATAATTTGATGTGGCTTGAAATTCACCATCAATCTTAAAAGAAGTCAAGGCCACAGTCACTGGTGAAAAGCTAAATATAGCCAACCACCAAATGACTGAAAGTGGTTTAGAATGATTTCTAGACCCTCTAGACCCTCATAGGCCAATATTGTCAAGAAGGTTTAGATGCAAATTCTGATTTAGGTATTGAAAAGAGAAAGCTTAGTTAGTTTTAAAAGAAATAAGTATAACCTTGACTGGGTAGTTCATCGTTCTGAAATGCTAAGGTTGTGGGTTTGATCTCCAGTCAGGGCACATACAAGAAGCAACCAATAAGTGCATAGGTGGGTGAAACAATGAGATGCCTCTCTCTCTCCCCCCTCCTCCCCCTCCATCTCTCCTTCTCTCCTTCCCTCACTTTCTCTAAAATCAATAAATTAAAAAAATTAAAAGAAATGAGTACACTTTGTATAGTGTTTCCTCTCTGCTCCCTGTGTGTCATAATCAGTGGGCTCTTAGACTCAAGAAAATGTGGAAGTTATGTTGCTCCTCCTACTTCATGATCCTGTCTCTGGTTTCAAGCTGATCTCTCAATGTTCCTACTTCTCATTGTACAGTTCAGCTACCCTGAACAATTCCCAGCCCTGTAAATGTACTATGCTTTCTTGACTTTTTAGGCCTAATGCACATCCTCTGCCTTTCCCCCATGCTCATTTGCAATTTTTCTGGCACACTCCTCATACTTTAAGGCTCAGCGCAGACATCACTTCTCTAGAGAATCATCCCTAACTATGTACCATGTCCATATTGTACCTTATGCGTATCTCTGGCACTGCACTTACAGTGCAATCTTATATTTTTACTTGTATCAATTCAATAACACATAAACAAAAGCAAACATATTTTCCATGCAGCATGACCTCTAAATGGAAGCCAAATTCTTCATCTGGTGCTTAGCTGAAGAATCTATGATCTGTTTTGGTATTGGGAGTGTGCAACCACAGTGTGTGATAGGTTAAGTGAGTTATTACAGTTTGTTGTACAAGGGTGCAGGCTTCATTTTATAGGACTCATACTAGATAGTTTAAGCAGGGTGAGCTATAACTGAAGGGTTCAGTCCAATACATATTCATCAGAGTGCTAGAGGCATGTGGCCGAATTTTCAAAGTTCCATAGTAATACTGTTAGCTGGCCTGCCAGGAATGCTGCTGCTTCTCTCAGAGTAAGATAGTGGAATTAGGAGTCAGTGTCACATCCGCCATCCAGGGGTCAGGAAGCCACCGTTATCCCCACTGCACCTACTTCTAGATCCCCACAGAGCTTGATTAAGATGGACACTGGGACACTTTTTTTGGGAAAAATCTGGGTCTCAAGGACCGTGTCTCTGAGCAGCAAGCAGCAGGAAGATGGCTTCTTTCTCACTTGTGGATCCAGGCCCATGCAGAGGACTAAAGGACTGAGCCAGTCTGCACCGTGAAACCTGGCAGCAAGGGATTCTGGGCAAAGTAGTTTTTGTTCTCCAACTAGTACAAGTCAGGAGGGCGCTTTAGGAAGCCGAATGGAATGCTGAATGCTAATTCCCTATGTCCTTCGTAACAAAGTGTACTGTGCATTTCAAGCAAGGCTAAGACCTTTCTTGGGTCATTTTCTTTATGAATTAAAACCTACATAACTACATATCTCACAACTGCGAAACCATGATTATTCTAAGACAGCGACCTCTTTATCTTCAGGAGACTTTCAGCTCTTTACAGAAACTGGATCTACTCGTCTTTGGAACACAGAGTCTAGTACTGTGGCTTGTCTAATGCATTAATGCATGAATCAAGAAACCAATGAATGATAGAAAAACTGTGTCTTTTTGTACTCTTTTGAATTGACAAATGCCTTTGACTTTCTCTAACTTAGCGACAAATTTTTCTCTCCAGGGGACACTTGGCAATGTCTAGAGACATTTTTGAGTGTAAATATTTCGGGGTGGAGGAATATACTGGCTTCCATTGAGGAGAGACCAGCATTGCTGGTGAATATCCAACAATACACAGGACAGCCCCCTGCAACAAGGGATATGCGGCACAAAATGTCAGTAGTGCCGAGGTTGAAAAATCTGTTCTAATTATTTCTGCCTTTCACTTCTGCCTGCCCAGTATTCTTATGTCAGCAGATAAGAACCCTTGAGAATTTGGACTTTCTCAGAACTTAAATCCTCGCCAGCATTTTTCCTTTTCGGCAAGGGTTTCCTCCATATTCTCTCATTCTGTGTTACTTATTCTATTCCCATACGTATGTATAATGGAACTCAGGGACACAGATTGGCTGTTAAAGTCTTTATATTAAAATGTTACTAGAGGAAATTTTTGGAGTGTCACTTTCCAACTTTTCTTAATCTCACAATTGTAAATTTGGAATTAAAATTTCATTTAACTTAAAAAATGTCTCAAAAAAGTGGAAAATGTTATTTTAATATGTTTTGAGCATTGATGGGTAAGATACTAATTTTACTGAATTAGCCAATTTTTTACTTTTTTCTCTTTTTAAAAAATACAGGACAATTGCTTTGTAAGCAGTCTTCAAGAACAATAAAATTCTGCCCTTAAAGTTAACTTTCTAGAAAAATCCATGACTCCTTTTAGTTTGTAGAAATATGTCCTTTTTCATAACTAAATGCTTTGGAAGTATAAATATATCATAATTAAGTAATTGCTATAATTAAATGCTATCATAGTTAAAACATAAGTATTTCGTCCTAATTAAAGTCATATATGTCTGTGAATAGAACAGTAAGTCAGTAGAGGTCTTAAAGCCAGAATGATGTAAAACTCGGTTTACACATCCAACAGCTCTTATTGAGCACCTACTATTTCCCCCTGCTTGCCTTTGAGTTTACAGTAGTGAACAAATTATATCGTCTTTACCCTCAGAGTTTACATTGTTTAGTTGTCTCCTGACTAGATAATCACACAAGTAGGGTTTAATTATTATGATGGCAAGTTCTATAATCCAAAATTACAAGGTGGTATGGAAATAAATAGGGAATATATTTGTAACTTAATCAGGACAGATTTCCTTAAGAAAATAGTAATTAAGCTCATACCTGGAAGATGAGTAAGAGTTAGCTGTGCACAGTCTGGAAGAAACAGCATTCCTGGCAAATATAAGATCTAGAGACAAAAAAAGCTTGTTTGTTCAGATAACACAAGGAAAGATTTTGGATTTAACACTTAGTTCTGGGAAATGATAAAATGGTTTTAATAAGCAATGATTTGGGCCATGGTTAGGGCAAAGAAAAGTGGGCTAGAGGAGACTAGTGGAAGGTAATCTGAGTAGTCCAAGTGTGAGATGATGGTGACTTAAACTGGAAAGCAGGTAGAATTAGGGGGCAGGGCCAAATGGATTTGTGATTGATTTGGGGGAGTGGGAGTGGGGGAGAAACATTGAAGGACCAGGAAGTATTAAGGATAGCTCATAGGCTTCTGGCTGGAGTACCTGGTTACATGTTGGCACCATTTACAGTGACTGGGAATTCTAGAGAAGAAGCAGCTTTGGGGCAAGCAGGTTATAGATAATAAGTTTATTTTAGGGCATGTCATATTTGAGATTCTTATAACTCATTCAAGTGTCTCAAATAGAGATACTATAAACATTTGGATCCATGGGTCTTTAACATAGAAGCACTGTCTGGGCTGAAGATACACTTTTTAAATTATTTCCTGTAGTAGTAGGGATGGTGTTGGAAGAAAAGGGAGTAAATGAGATCACTTTTGAAGAGACTGAAAATGGCCCATGGCTGAGCCCTGAGGATGTATTACACAGCAAGGTTGAGCAGAGGAGGAAAGTCAACAAAGCAGCCTGATAGCAAGTCAGAAGAAAAACAAAGGAAGGATGGAAGGCAAGGAAAGAGACTTTTACCAGAGGGAAGAGTGGAAACCTGTGTACAAAGGAAAGAGAGTTCAAATAAGACAGATATGAACATTTTCATTGACTTGGCAACATGAAGGCCATTAGTGATGTAATGCTAGAGTTTAGGCAGTAAGACCAGAAGACAGGCTGGAGTGGATGGAGAGATTAATAGTAGGAAGAAATAGAAATTGAAGCTGTAGCTATATATTTTGTAACTGGGGAAATAGATATAATTTTAGTTGGATATTTATAGCCTAGTAAAATTTCAATTTTTTTAATATAGGAGAGACAATGGTATGCTTAAATTATAATGAAAAAGTGCTAGTAAAAAAGTTTAAAATTAAGTAAGAGACAATGGCTATAATGCAGAGGCGGAGGTTCCTGAGAAAATGGGAAGAAATGGGATACAGAACATAGGAGAGGAAATTTGGCTATGACAGAAACCACTTTCTATTTAGTAACAAAAGGAGAAAAAGAAATAATGACTGTGAAGTTTAGAATATTTAAATGATTCTCATTTAGCATGAACTATGACTTAAATTCTCTAGAAGGAGTGAGCTTAGTGATCTAAGGTCATTGGCATATATACCCCCAGAACTTGAAATCAGTACCCATACTACTGCGAGATTAAGATGTAGGAAGGCATCCGTGGATGTATTTCTACTAGGTAAGTATGTAAGAGATAAAATTCCATAATCTTATTTGGAGTGAGCTGGAGTCTGTGTCACTCCACTGGCCTGGAGGTTGAGTACGTACACATACTGCAGGTCTTAACTTCTCACATCCTGTCTCCCAGGGTGATTTGGAAAAGTACTTTCAGGCAGACAACCAGAGGAAAAGTGGATGGGCACCAAACAGCCATGAGAGTCCTGAAGTGCTGGTAAACTTCTTAGGAATGAATAAAACTAGGGTTAGTTTTTCACCCTTGTCTTTGACACCATAAGAGTAGAAAGATTCAAAACAAACAAGCAAGCAAAATAGAACCAGAGACATAGAAATAAACAACAAACTGACAGTTACCAGAGGGGAGAGGGGAGGGGGATAATGGGAGGAAAGAAGGGGAAGGGTCAAGGAAGGAACATATATAAAGGACCCATGGACAAAGACAACAGGGGTGGGGAGGGAGAATTGAATGTTGAAAGTGGGGGATGTGTAGGGCAGGAGAGAGTAATCAGAAAAATGGGGACAAATGTAATTGGACAACAGTAAAAAACATTTTTAAAAAAAGAATAGATTCACTAAACTCCTAAGATACAAAGGCAGTTTTGGCTGTGATAGTGGCAATGGAAATATGGAAGCAAAAAAAACAACTAATCAGAACAAGAAGAAAAAGAAAATAGAAAAAAACCAAAAATGAAAACAAAAACAAGGATAGTGTAAGGACCCCTGGCACCATATGAAGAGGTCCAGCATTCACATATAGGGGTATCAGAAGGAGGAGAGAAAGAGCAAGAAATTGGAAATCTATTTGAAAAGATAATTAAAGAAAACCTCCTTAATTTGGTAAAGGAAATAGATATGCAAATTTAGGAAGCACAGAGAGCCCCAAACAAGATGGATGCAAAGAGGCCCACTCCAAGATACATCATAATTAAAATGCCAGAGTTTAAAGATAAAGAGATAATCTTAATAGCAGCAAAAGAAAAGCAGTTAGTTACCTATAGGGGAGTTCTCATAGGACTATCAACTGATTTCTCTAAAGAAACTTTACAGGCTAGAAGGGGTTGGCCAGAAATACTCAAAGTCATGAAAAACAGGGACCTACACCAAGATTCCTCAACCCAGCAAAGCTATCATTTAGAATGGAAGGGCAGTTGAAGAGCTTCCCAGACAAGGAAAAACTAAAGGAGCTCATCATGACCAAACCATTATTATATGAAATGTTAAGGGGACTTATTGAAAAGATCAAAATTTTGAATAAAAGATGGCAATAAATACATATCTATCAACAACAGAATCTAAAAAACAAACTAAGCAAACAAGAAGAACAGAGACAGAATCATGGGTACCAAGAGCATTTTGATGGTTGCCAGGTGGGAGTGGGGAAGGGATCAACAGGTACAAATACATAGTTAAGAGAATAGCCACGGGGATGTAAAGTGCAATATAGAAAATGGAGAAGCCAAAGAACTTATATGCATGACCCATGGACATGAACAGTGATGGGAGGACTGCCTGAGGAAGTGGGGCGTGCTGGGTGGAAGGGAACAAAGGGGAAAAATTGGGACAACTGTAATAGCATAATGAATAAAATATAATAAAAACTATGTCAATAAGAATTGCATTTGATTACAAGTTAAAAAAATCCAACTACATCGGCTTAAACAACATGGGTTTATTTCTCACATAGTAAGTGCTGAGGCATAAGCTGCTGGTGTTGTTTCAGTGGTTCATCAATGTCAGGGCTGGCATCTTTGTGATTGTGTTGAGCTTTTTCCTCACATTCTTACAAAAATGCTGAAGTTCCAGCCATTAATTTTGCTTTCGAACAGGGAGAAGGAGAAACTTGGAAGAGCTTACCAGTTGCGTGTGTCCCTTTTTGTCAAACAAGCAAGTTCCCCAGAATTCCCTCCAGCAGAACTCTGTTTATCTATGGGGCCAGAGGATAAAAAGAAACTGAAGAAGTGTGTATTTGACTACCTAGCCTCTGTAGTTGGAGGCATCATATTAGAAGAAGGTGGGAAATGGCTTTTGGGTAGCCCAATCAACAGTATTGGTCACTTAACAGTAGGGAGCCAAGGAAGCACCCTTAAGGAGAGAGTAGGTCTCGAGGACAGTGAGGCACCGAATCCTGTGGTAGTAGCAGAGGCAGGTCATGGCCAGGGCCAGAGCAGAGCAGCAAGAGTCACCGCAGAGCAGTGACCCCGAAGGGGTAGAAAAGTTGTCATCTGCAAAAGAGTGAAGAGGCATCATCAGGAAGGCAAAAGCTCTGTGACCTCTAAGCTATTCCTTGGGAGCCTCGGAATAGTATACCTGTTTTACTTACCAACATATCACCAAGTACGTAGCATGGTGCCTGGTATATAGTAGACTATCAGTGATTGTTTAATGAATGACTGAATAAATGAATCATGTATGACCATGTGAGATAAATCCAAGATGATAGTAGCAAGAACCGGTTCCACCTCACTCAATTTGGGACTTACTTCCATGGAGTTGGGGTGATTTGGCAGGTTAAAATATTTAATTTTTAGACCAGGAGGAGGACATAGCCTCTTTCTTTTTATTTCCAGTGCATGTCGTGGAAAGGGGCCTGTTTGAAAAAACCACATGGAGTTGAGGATTTGGGGATTGAGATAAGCTTCAGGGCTTAGCAGAACTTGGATTCCCACCCATGGTGGTGACTGCAGGAGAGCACACTGGGGAGAGGGTTCTGGTGCAGCCCAGCCCCATCATGTCCGACGCGGCTTTCTTGTCCTTAAAGGACATTCTACACATTTAGTTAACAATGACAACACAAGATTTGGCTGGGGAAATTTCTGATTAAAAATTACATTTGTCTGTGAGTTGAGCTTGTTTTAATAAAGGGAAAGAAAAATGAATCTGAGACTGCTTAATTCTTTGGCCCCTTTAGATGAGTCATAGTAAATTGAATCTTCTGAGTTTTTTCTGTCTTCTTTAGGCTGCTCAGTCATATAGTGTTCTAAAAGTTATAAATACATTGAAATTGATTTTATAATTTTCAAAATTCAAAACCTATGAATTTTAAAAGAGAGAGAGAGGAAAGGGGGAGCTATGCAAGCTGTCCTGTCTCAGATTCAGTAATTTATAAAAATCTGAAATTTTTGTCTAATTATTTTGTCCATGCTATTCTTGACTTTCTTTTTATTATTGCAGATGACAGAGTTCTTATTAGTGTGTCTGCAAAACATGCTTTTTCTGAAAGCAATTTTTATTGAACTGGAAAAAACAGCCAAAATACCTTCTATTTCACCATAGAAACTTAAAAAATTAATTTGTTGGAAACCATAAAAGGACCAGAATATTACAGCAAATAAAGAGAAGGAAATTAGATTAAGATCCTTTTCCATACATCTTCTCAGGTAGAGAGTTTTTTTTTCTTAACTGACTATAGGAAAATAATGAGGAAAAACGACAGTTAATGTTATTTCCCTAGCTAAATTATAACTTGTTCCATTCACTTGTGTTTGAAATTCAGACTAAGGCATATTCAATTCCCTTCATTATACAAAATATACCCTATAATAAATTTTATTCTATATTATGAATAATAATAATAATAGTTCTGTGGTGGAAATAAATGAGGGTTGGGTGGCCCTGACCAGGGTGGTTCAGCTGGTTAGGCATGACCCACAAAGCCAAAGGTCGCTTGTTTGATTCTTGGTAAGGGCAGGTGCCTGGGTCGTGGGTTCAGACCCTGGTTGGGGCATGTATGAAAGGCAACAGATCAGTGTTTCTCTCCCTCTCTCCCTCCCTTCCCCTCTCTCTAAAAATAAATAAATAAAATCTTTAAAAAAATGAAGGTTGGAGTAAACAGAGAAAGAAATGTGAGAAGATTGACGAAAATGGAGGAAGAAGTGAGTATTTGGGAAACTGTGTTAGGACACAGCCATGTCCAGATAAATGGTTAAATATTATTACTGCATGTGTTTCTGAAAGAGATTAGCATTTGAGTGGGTGAACTGAGTAAAGCAAATGGCCTTCTCCAAAGTAGGTGAGCATCACCTAATCTGTTTGGGGCCTGAATAGAATAAAAAAGGTGGAGGAAGGTTGAATTCACTCTCTTCCTGGCTGATGAGCTGGGACATTAATCTTTTCCTGCTCTCCATGTTCCTAAGACTTACGCCTTCAGACTTGGACCAGAATCTACACCATTGGCTTTCCTGGGCCTCCAGCTTGCAGACGGCAGGTCATGGGACTTCTCAGTTTCCATTACCAAGAGAGCCAGTACCTTACACTAAATCTATTTACGTATATATTTAAATATATTGGTCCTGTTTTTGGAGAATCCTGAGTATACATGAGTTACCTGGAAGCAGAGTCAGGAAGAATAGGGAAAGGTCAACACTGAAGTTCATGGGCTGAAACCAAGTAGGAAGAAAAGAGGAAAGACAAATGCACATGACCTTGTCTGGTAAATGAATATATGTGTGACCTCATAGGTTGCCACACCACCCTGAGAAAAACTGAGATGAAAGGAAGAAAGAGGGAGAGACAAAGAGATGGGGGAGAGACAGAAGCAAAGAGGAGGGAAAAACCCACAGGGGGAAGTAACACCAAAAACACAGGAAAAGAGAAAGGGAAAGAGAAATAAAAGATGGTGAAAACAGAGACAAGAGTGGTTTACTAGGTTTTACCTTGGATGTACTAATACATGTTTCCTTTAAAATTTTGTTGGTTCTTTGAGTGACAGGCTTTGCAGTAAGTTATCACCGTCTTTTGAAGTTCATATGAGCTATTTAAGCATTATTTATAGCTCTCCAACTTTTAAATGTTAATTTAATGTTAAATGTTAGTACTTTAACATTTAGAGATACTATCTGAAGCTTCTACCAGAAGTATATGTGTGTGTGAGTGTTATTATTATTACTTTTCAGATGAGATTAGGCACATTCAGGGTGGTATGGCCATAGGCTATTATCATTATTATTACTTTTAAAAACTATAACTGTAGTAACAAGAACAATATTACTGATGCCATATACCCGATATATATGCATACATATATATTTGATACCATGTATGTATGTATATACACATATTGCCGTATAATATTAGCATCTTATCCATGATGAAATGCTCAGATAATAGAAGACTGCCATAGCAAATTCTGATGTGAGAAAGGTCAAAATTTCAAAGATAATGGAACATGGACTGAATGATCTGGGAAAGGGGTCTTTGGTTAGGTGATAGTAATTGCAGCTTTCTTAGCCTTGATCAATACATTGTCTTATTTAAAGAACATTAGGGACCTTACACAAATGGTAGGAGGCACAGTTAAATGTGTCTTTGACCCCTAGGCCAGTGCATTTCCTCTGCATCTTGCTATTCCCTTAAGGTGTCAGAATGCAAGAATTCGCTGTGGCCTAAAAATCACCAGACCCACCATCCTGAATCCTGAAACCTGGTCCAGACTCATAAGCTGAGTAACTTTAGGCAACTCACTTCCCCTCTGGGATCTCAGAATCCTCCACAGTGAATTGGATTAACTTTCTGGTCCTCAGTCTTTTTGTGCCTTAACATCCTGGATAGCTGCTGCCTAGCCCTTTCAATAGTAATAATAGTAAAGTTATGTATTCATCAGGGTTCTGCAGACAAAAAGAACCAGTAGAATAGATATAGATTCATAGAAGGAGATTTATTACCAGGGATTGGCTCACACGATAATGGAGGTTGAGAAGTCCTATGACGTGCCCTCTTCAAGCTGGTGGTGTATTTCCCATTCAAACCCAAAGGCTTAAGAACCAGGGGAGCCAATGGTGTAAACCCCAACCTGAGTCACAAGGCCTAAGAGCTGGGGGACTTTATGGTGTATGTTCTGGTCCAAGTCATAAGGCCCCAAAACCAGGAGTTCTGATGTCCAAGGGCAGGAGAAGATGAATGTTCCAGTTTAAGCAGAGAGTAAACTCACCCTTCCTCCACCTTTTTGTTCCATTCAGGTCCTCAGCAGAGTGGATGATCCCTACTGCATTGAGGAGGGCATCTTCTTTACGCAGCCTATCCATTCAAACGCTAACCTTATCCAGAGACACCCTCACAGACATACCCAGAAATAATGTTTTACCAGCTATCTGCCCATCCCTTAGCCCAGTCAAGCTGACACATAAAATCAACCATCACAGGTTATATGGAACAATTATTGAGTACTGACTATGTGTCAGATGCCAAGCAAAGTACTTTTCCTCATTTCATCTTCGGCACACAATTTTTGCATTATTCCATTTTTATCTCCAACTTAGGAAGAAGAATGTTGGCTCAGAGAATTTAAGAAGCTCAGCAAGGTCACACACCTGGTAGGTAAGGTAGCCCTCCTTAATTCAGGCCTATCCAATATCTAGGTGTTTGTTCTTAGTCCCTACATTTGCTGCTTCTTATAGTCATGATTTTCAAATGGGGTAGGGGTAAGGATATGTCTCCTGACCCATGGGCATATTATGATATTGACAAGGGGTTAATTTGCAAAAGTCTACCAGATTTTAAAAAGCTGCTTGGAGGTATTCCCACTTGACTATCACTGAACTTGGTAATCTTTAGGCTTCCTTTATAGCTAACCTTGGATGACTTTGGGATTCTGTTGCTGGAAAGGAAGGATTCTTTCATTGTTATCTCTCATAATAAGGTTGAATCTACTATGCCACCGCTTTTTGTTGTCCGCTAAAGGCCTGCATGAATCTGCCAGTCATCAGTTCCTCTTTGTCTCCTTCAGCAACTCGCTGTCTTTAGAACAGCCTCTAATCAGAAAACTCATTAAGTCAGCCCTGATTTGTCTTATCTTACCTTTTTGATAACATGTTGAAAATGCCAGCTGGGTCATGTATAGTGCTCCCTAATTAGACTGCCAAAGGCATAATTTTGTTAATATTGCTATAACAACAAATAACCGTGTCACTGATGGCTGTGATCTAATTACAAACTGTACATCAAGCAATTATTATCTCTATGGTTGGCAAATATAAGTTGACTGAGGGTCAGTATAAGTGAGAGTGGCACCCACGTTTTAATTTTCTGATATCCCAAAGATGTGTAACACTTTCCATCGGGATATTGGTGCATGAGATCACCCCTGCCGAAAAGACTGGTAGGAAGGTTCTTTCTTTTTCTTTCTTTCTTTCTTCCTATCTATCTATCTATCTATCTATCATCTATCAATCATCATCATCATCTAAATGTGTATATATATAGAGATAGATAGATATAGATATATAGATACATAGATATAGATAATCAGAATCAGACTATCACCAGGGCACATTTTCATGCATTTATTTTCTTATCCAAAGGGAGAACTGGGGAGAGGGGAAGTATATAAAAATAGGTAGGATCCTTGACTAAAGGAAAAGATTGGACGAGTCCAGTTGAGAGTTGTTCTGGAAGCTTAGGCAGATTCCTTAGAGCTAACATGTAACTGAGAGTAAAAAAGAATGACCATCACATTTGATTAAACTGCCTGTGGAGGCACACTGCCCTTTTTTGCATTTTCAGAGCACATGGTGTGGTGCCTTACCTCTGCCTGGTAGAAGTATCCTTACTGTGTGAAGGACTGCACCAAACCTCAGCTATTCCTCACCCCTAGTGGGAGACATCCTTCTTCTTCTCTTTGTCTTTTTCCCTCTCCCTGACTCTGCTTATGGCTGGGGGTGCATCTCCCCATACCCCACACCCTTGTACCTCAAACTTTGGGTGAAAAGAGCAGGAAGGGGAAGGGGCAAGATGAGGGTATATGCAGACCTGTCCTATCTTTGTTGCAAGAGTCCACTAAAGCAATACTTCTTTCTTTATGTTCCATGGACCTACCCATCACTCTGTTTCACTAACTCCACCTGCCACTAACACTGCATAGCTCAGAAAGGCTTGGAGTTCTGCATTCATCAAAGATATGGTTATTTTCCAAGTAGTTCATATTCCAAAAGACAAATGAGGGAGCCATTTGCCTCCTCCTCACTGTCTCCAGTATCTCCATCGCCATTTACTGAACACTGCTGTGTGCTGGGGCTTATGTTAAGTGCTTTACATGTGTAATTCTCTTCCTTCTAGCTCAGCTTTTGATCTTTCATCACTATGAAAGGTGGCCCTGGCCCTAGTTCATACCTACTCCCTGGACCCAGTTCTCAGGAGCCACATGGAACCCTGTCTCCTTCCTTGCCCAAGAGCTCTTCTTGTCGGCTTCTCATCCCTAGAGTTCCTCTTGGTCTTGGTCTCCATTAGATTCTGTTCTTTGTCCCTCTGTTCCCCAAAGTATTCTCCTTGTGCCATCGATTTGTGAAATTTTCATTCCGCTATAAGGTAGAAGAGAGAGCAAAGAGAGTGGGGACCATTTCAGCTGTCAGGACTACTGCTTTTGGACTTATTTTCCTGAATACACTTGGCATGGGAATACACAAAAGCTTGGCATCATAGTTTTATTAATACCAATATCTCAGGTATATTGTAGTTCAGTTTTTATAGGTTGGCCCCCCAAATCCAACTTTAATCATTTTTTTTCTAATATGCATTCTGAATTGTGAAGATAGATTTACAAATAAAACTTTGGAGAATGATTTACTAATAGGTTGGGGAGTATCTAATATATTGGGGAGTATAGAACCACAAATATAGAAAAAGTTGCATTTTTGTGGCTTGAAGAATTAACCTTAAAACATTACTTTTAGGAATAGCCATGTCTTTTCCTACATGGGACTTGGGTTGTGTCCAATAAAAAAAGTAAATTAAGTTTTAAATGAAGTATGTGTGTGTGTGTGTGTGTGTGTGTGTGTGTGTGTGTGTGTATATATATATAGTGTTCTACTCCAAATCTAAGCAACAGGCCAGAATAATTGGCAACTGGATATAGCATCATTGGAAAGTATGTTTCTTTAGGACATGACCCGTGTCTTTTCCATCTCTATTTCTCCATAGTCTAGCTCAATTAGTTCCTGGCATAGAGTCAGATTTCAATAAATGTTAATGAATGTTGTTTTTGAGTGAATGGAATGCTTTCAGTGTCTGTTTATGCAAGCAAGTATGAGGTCTGTCCAGAAGGTATCCAGCCATGTACTATGAAAAATAGAGACATCTATTGAAGAAGATACAAGAAACAAGAAACTACATGTACATTGGACAATGATGTCTCAGTCCCCTTCAAAGCAGACACCTTGGGACCTCCCACAGTTCTCCTAATCACCATCAGCTACCCCATCATATTTTCTGAATCTCATTGATGGTCCGAAATCTCTTCCCTTTCAAAGGTGATTTTAGTTTTGGAAAAAGCCAGGAGTTACAGGGCACCAAATCTGAGCTGTAGGGGGCTGAGTCACCTGGGTGATTTGATGCTTCAACAAAAGACTCTGCACGAGATGTGATGCATGAGCAGGCACATTGTTGTAATGAAGCTGCCAATCACCAGTTGCCCATAGGTGCAGTTTTCTGAATCATCTGAATAGTTTCTGTGGAGTGATGTTAAAGCCTAATGCAAAATTTGATGCACATTCATTGCTCTACTTGCTCGGTCATTTTCAATGCGAATGCCACACAGTACACATGTTCATTCAAAGACATCTCCTGTCCCCACTGACTAGTACAGTGAAGTCAGCATTGTTCACACATGTGCATTGCAGTCCACTCTCCTTGGCTACTAGATTACATCAATGTCCCGCAAACTACTCTCGTTATAGTAACAATGGCTGGACTTTTTCTGGGCGGACCTCATATTCCAAACCAAACTAAATTATTTACCTTAAATTGAGTTTCTCCCTTTCTCCCCAAATACTTTTCTCTGATGCTTATTTTTATAGTGTGCAATTAAAGGTTGGTCAACTGCTGTTACAGATGATGGAATATTGGTTGAATGCCCAGGCCAGAAGAGCTTCACACTCTATCTTATTCTTATCACACTATCTTTGGATGAGAGAGCCAAGAGTTGTGTTGGAGCTTCTGTATTTAGTCTGTCACTTGGTTCATCTGTCTGGAGTTCTTTATGGCTGATACAGGAGGTAGCATTCTGTACATGAGCTCCTTGAGGCAGGGTCTATGTTCTGTTGGTCTATGTTGAGACTATAGAACATAGTCAGGGACTGTTCTGGGAAGGTTATAAACATTGTCTCATTTAATTAAAACAGTCTTATGACATAAATTGTTTTCAATTTAGAGTTGAAAAAACTAAACAGTACAAGGCTTCCAAATCACATATTTATATAGTTAACCGTTGTACAACCAACTCCTAGCACAGTACCTGATACTTAATAGATGTTTAGTAAATAGCTGTTCTAACTTCTGTTCTTTTTAGAATGTCTTTACTTTTTTCACTATAGAGTTCCAACAACAACAAAAAAACAATGGCTTAAGACATTTTGGTGAATGCACAATGATTTCCATGTTTGACATATACATTATAAACATTCATCTAATTATATTTATACCCTTTTTTTTTGGTAGGGCAGAATGGTGCTTCCTTTTCTGTCTTTCTTTTAATTTAAAAACAATTACTGAGACTATATTAATAAAACTGATTTAGGTATTCACGATAAACATGGATGTTTTTGTTGCTATCATAAAAAGGCTCAAGTTTTGTGAGGGAGACAGACACGTGAACACAAAATAACAGTGTGATGGAAATAAATGCCATTCTTTCTCTCGCTCTCATGTATATGTAGATAATCAAAGCCAGCACTGGCGGTGTTGCTGAAGGAGTCCCCAGTTCTGCTGCAGAGAGACTGTAGTAGACAATAAGGACCAGGGAAGGTGTCCTGGAGGAAAAGTATTTGAGTTAAGTCACAAATGACCAATTATTGCCCATTAGCCAGATAAAAGGAAGGCATCCAAGACAGTAGGAGCAGCAAATACAAAGATACACTATTTGAAAAAAAACCTGCAAGGCATTTACTGTGGCTGGATGGTGATTTGCATGTCAAGTTATCATAAGAAGATGAGGATGAGGAAGTAATAATGGCATCATTTATTTCACACTTACTATTCATAAATTAGCTTGCTAGGAACTTTACATAATAATCTTCATTATTCCTGGCAACCACCCGTGATTATAATTCTTATTTTAGGAATAAGAACACTAAGGCTTTGGGAATTTAAACTTTGGCTTTCTTCCAAAGTTACACATCTAGTAATTGACAGCCAGCTCTGAAATCAGGTCAGCCTGATTGATGTCCAAGCCATTGTGCTTCACCATGGTGGGACTCTACTTTCCTGAGTAAAAATGCAGGGTGGAAAGGACTGTGTAGGCTCTGTTAAGAAATTTGGATTTTATTTTGCTTGACATGAGGAGCAATGAAAACATTTTTTAACTATTTAAGAAAAATCACCTCTTAAGACTTGGATTATTGACATCCTGGAGGTTGGGGCACCAAGCAGGAAAACTTTTCATTAATAAAGAGATGTTATGAAGGCCTTAACCAAAACAGTAGAGGTGGGAACAGAGAGAAGGATGGATCCCATGAATTGCTGGAAGGTAAACAGGGCAAGATTTGATGATTGCTATGTTAAATGAGAAAGAAAAAGCTGAGAGTGATTCCCAGTGTTGGACCAGGGATAACTTACATTATAATGCCATGAAGAAAAGGAATGCTGGAAGAGATATGAGTTCAAGTCAGAAAAAGAAAGAGTTACTAAGGTCAATTGTAAGAATAAGGAGTTTCAGATTGCCTCAGACATCAAAGTGGGGAAGAGAGTCATTTGGGATGGGAATCCAGGAGGTACCTGAAGAGTCTGAGGTAACAGTCCTTTGATTCAAGAGCCATTAAAGTGAAATATAAATATTTTAAGGGAATAATTAGTGGCAGAGGAATCATCTAAGAAACTGGGAAGGACCTACCAGAGTGATGGGAAGACAAGAGAGAACCTGGTAATAAAAAACATGATCCCATGAGCAGTCAGGGAGGGAATGGGAAGAGGGGACAAGGAGGGCGGACCTCTCATTCAAACAGGACGATGGGAGATCAACAAGAGAGCAGGGCGACACAGGCACAAAGCAAAGACGTATTTTTGTAGCTGAGAGCAAAGAAATGGTAGGTGGTGATTCAGATAGGAGAAGGAAGATGACCCTGCAAGTAACCAGAGGAAGAATGTAGACAAGAGAGACCTGACTTCTGCTGCCCCAGGGGGGATGGAGGCAAGTTGGGTATGAGGCAGGAGAATTTGAAAGCAAGGACTGGTGAAAAATTATTTTCTTGCATGTAGTTACACGTTGAGTTATAATTTTAATGAATTATGTGAGATCTTATCTAGGTGATGGTAACAATTGACTCAAAAGCAAAATCCCTGTTCCTCAAAGAGACCTTGGGTAAACCCACAGGACAGTCATCTTAAGGGAGAGCTCGAGACTGAGAAAATCATGCATGTCCTACTCACTTTCTCCTCCTCTAACATTCTTAGTAGACAAAAGCCAGGTTAAAATGAACATGATGAGAATCACTGAAGAGGGATGTGAGATGCATAAAAAGGTTAAAATAATGGCCTGACAGCACTTTATGTTAGTAAAATACTTGGTGGCTTTGACTTCCCACATTCTCTCCAGGTCCCACTTCTGTGTTCTTATTGGTTTTTCCTTCTGCCTGGCACACAGCCCTCACTGCCCCCCGTCCCCACCTTATCTCCTTACTTACCACAAGGCTCGTAACCCTCTTTTCTCCCTGGTACCAGCAGTACTTCTTACATTGCTCTTTGCTGCCCCTCCCCATCTCTCATGCATTAGAGTTATGTGTGTCATACGTTGTCTTTATCTTGTTCAATGTTATGTGCCTACAATGCAGGGAATGTCTTCTACTTGTTCTTTTGTCCTCCATGACCCCTTGCTATTAGTGAACACTGAAGAAGCATCTACTAAATTAATAGAATGATTCCCTTTTAAAAAAACACGACAGAACAAACCTTCTTGAGATGAACTAACAGAGCTTTTAAGTGTAGGATTTAAGACTGTTCAGAACTAAGGTCCTCTCATTTCCAGCCCTATGCTCTTTCCCTAAATTCTTTGCCTCTGTAGAAACAATAAGCAAGTACCAAGGGGACATGTTAGGGAAAGAGATGTGAAAGCATGCATAAATAAATACACAGGGGCTCAGAGGACCCAGCAAATACCAGTTGAATCACTTCTTACTCTTCCAGCAGCCCCTTGTGACATCATTTGCCTGTGTCACAGCCTACCTTCCCTAGTTACTCTCTGAGGTGAGGGCCACACCCATTTTGCTGAACCAGAACTCTGGCTGTTCTTAATGGGTGTTTCTGACAGTGAGAAATACATAGTGATTTCCGGTCCCTTTTCCGAAATGATACTTTACTTTGTCAGCATGGGTATTCCATTTAAAACAGACCATTTCATAGATAGTCTTGCTTTAGGCACATAATACTACCGCCCATGCTATACCTATTACATATTGACATACTTAAAAATTATTGGTAATCACATCTATAAATTTTTATAGAAGGATCAAATAAAATGCATTTGTAAATGAAAAAAGGTGTAGTATATCATTACTACCAAATTGATACCAGACAATATTGTGTCTTCTCATCATACTTCTCCCATAATTTCCTTTATACCCCCCTTAGTACCTTTTTCCTCACTGGAACTGGGTGGTTCTTAGCTAAGTGCCAAAGCCCTCTTTCAGATTATTAACTGGGAATAATTTAAAGTAGTACATTTATCATGAATGGTTGTAATTTAACAGCATATGACTCTCTATTGGTAGCTTTCACTAACTGAGTTACATGGTGAAGGAAATTTGTTTTTTGTAGTTATTCTGCATGATGTTTAGAAAAATTACATTGTTGCAACAATGAGCTGTTATATCTAAAAATGAAGTCCATCCTGGACATATAGTATATAGTCCTACCAAAAAAAAGACCTTGTGATATAAGAATCTATGACGTAAAGTGTTGAAATTTAACTTGGATCACAAATCCCTCCTTAGATTTTTTTTCCTTTCTCTCTGTAGCAAACCTGTAACACATGGTATTTAGCTCATTTCATGAAAATGTAAAATGTGCTTCGTACCATATTCAGCTTTTCCCCCCTTTTCTGTTTGATAGAAATGAAGCTGAAGTTGAAAGAAAAATCCCATTTTGGAATGGATATTTTTCTAGCTTAACTTGTCCTTTTAATGTGCTTCATTTCTATATCTCTAACATTAGTAGTCTTGATATTGGGTATCTTTTTCACTCTATGTTGTTTGAAATTTTGTTAGTAGAATCTGTTTCTGGTATCACAAATCATATACAAAGACCACTAATATAAGAGTGGGTAGAAAACTGACTTGAGGCTACCAAATGCATTTCTCATTCCCTTCACCCTTTTATTTTTTTTCTTCCAATTATGTATGAAATGGGCACTGGATGAGTCCTTACGATTTTGCCAATGAGCAAACAAGAATATGGACAGAAAATGCACCACAGTTGTCCAGTGGAATGATATATCTTAACTTACTGTAGATGTATAGAAACTTCATGGGCCCACAGTGAGCAAACTACCCAGGAGTTCACAGCAACCACAAAGATTTGTGAATGTTTGGAGCCATGAGGTTACATTTATTTTGTGCCAAGCAAAGCAGGCTTCAATTCTATAGTTGAGTTGCTTCCTCTTTTGAAAAGCCAAAAAGACAGTAAATGTAGTTGAAAACAGAGATACAGATTGTGGTCAAGCTCACAATAGGCCCAGTGAATGGACAGTGTCTCTGGGTTATGAGCTGTGGTACTTCAGGAGAGATGGTTGGCCTGGAAAGAAGCCACTGGATGAATTCTTCTAACTTGGTGGCGCTGAGAAAAAATCTCCACTTTCCTCCATGGACAAAAGTTAGCTTGATCCATGTACTAAAGTCTGGATAAATATAAATATTTGACTTTGCCTTTTTAAAGCTTCTTAATGTGTTTTGATGGTTACTTTGCTTCAGAAATTTAATTTTGGGAGAAATATTTTTTTCCTCAAGATGATCGGTAAGATTGGAATAACTGGGCACTTTCTCTGGTTCTACTGAAGAGATTTCAGAGTCTGTAGAAGCCAATGTGTTCTTCAAAGTTTGTGGTTGTATGAGTTTGTGAAGCAGTTCCATGACTTCTTTATCCTTATCTCTTTCCAGAACATCTAAACAATGAGAACTGGAGCAAGAATTCTGGTTTTCCAGTTCTGTTATCTTTTTCTTTAAAGTATCAATGTCTTTTTTCATGGAGAAGGCATCTTTAGTTATTGCGCATTGTTTGTTGTCATTAATATTCATTCTGGTTTCTAGTACCTCAATCTGCTTCTGATAAAAGTCAGTCTTTTTCTGGATTTTTGACACTGCACTGGCAATGTCAATCATTTTCCCAAGGAGATCCATTTGGGCAGTTTTATTATCTTGGAGCATTGCTGTAACATTCATATCTTCATCAGTACTAATGTCATCTTGATCACCACCATCGGAAACCATAGTTGAATTCCTAGTTGAATCTGGATGCTGGCTTTTACATTTATGGTAAACATTTTTAAGAGATTGTCTGATCTTGGAGAGATTTGAAGCTCACATCTGCCCAGCAGCAGCTTTTACCCTTTTGATTTGAGGCTTGTACATCATCTACGATGAAAAAAGAGGCAAGGTGTTAGAAGAGATGGGAATCAAAGAAAGAAGCAATGTTAGAATTAAATGGTCTTTCTCTTACTATTTGTTGGATGTCTTTCCTGGTCACATTGTGTAATGCCCTATGGAGAACATTAAGAGCAGTAGTAGGCACTCTTAGTTGGTTAGCTTCTTACCCGGCACTGCGATTGGAGAGCCCTTGTGAATAATAGTCAACTGCGTGGACCCCTTCATGGTGATTATTGACCTGATGCTGATGTCATAATGGCTGCTGGCTTAGAATACATTTAACCTTGGGTCAGTAATTCTCAAAAATTTTGGCCACAGCACTGTTTTTTGCCTTGTAAAAATTGAGGAGCACAGAATTTTTGTTTATATGGGTTATATCAGTTGATATTCCACATTAAAAATTAAAACTAAGAAAGTCTTAGGATATTAATTTATTAAAAGGAAAAATAAAATTATTACACATTAACATAAAATAATTATATTTTCCAAAAGAAGAAGAGTGACATTTGTATTTGCAAATGTTTTAAATACCTAGATTAATAGAAGACACTTGGATTCTGCTTCTACATTAGAGCCATTACAAAATGTTGTTTTGGTTGAAGCATATGAAGAAAATAGCGTTTGAGTATTGGGAAGAGGACAAGCTCATGGTGGCAGATAAATTTTTCTAAAATTGTTATTTTAGCTTGAAAAACTTGAAATTTATTAAGCTTGTAGATTGTTTTCCTTAAAGTGATAGGGCTCATACATCGATTTCTTTTTTTCCCAAAAATGCTTACCAGATACCCAGATGTAAATACCTATAGTATGTTGCCAGTTTTCCCTTCAGGTAAAATTACGTTCCATGAAAAAAGCAGCTAGTTTAGTTTGTAACTGAAATAAGCCCTTTTCCTGGAGATGACCATTACACGTAGGTGAGCTGCAGAAGGGCTTTATGTGTGCTTCACATTACGTACTGAGAAGACATACTGGAGGGTTGCGATTTAATACAATTAAAATCTTTTACTACTTCATCAAGGACATTCTAGAACTAAACTGGCTATTCCTTACATTCTTTTTCTTTCCTTCTTTATCGGTCCAGTTTAGTGCCACTGTCTTGGTTTGTGCTAAGTTTTATCCTCCATTGCTTTTGTAATACAATTTGCAAAATGCAAATGTCAACACAGTGAAAGAGTCAGGTAATGTTCTAATATTATTTTGAAAGCTTGCTCTCATGATCCATTGTAAGCCACACCTTGAGAACCACTGCCTTAAACTTTTAAAATAACTTTATACATTTCTATGCTGCTTCTTACAGGGGTTTTTTTTTTTTGTTTTTTTAATGATAGCATTTGAAATTCATTCCCTTTGAAATGTTAAATATTTTCTTCATTTTATATGTTGAGGTAAACATTTAATTTTTTCTTTGATTACATAAGACTGAATATTTTGGAGTTAAAAATCATGTGATAATGCTGTCTCTCAAGGTGCAGTTACATTTTATTAAAAAGGATATTCCTTGTAGGATCAGTGCCAGTTCCAACCCAACCCTCTACTAAATCACTCTTTCTCCTATTTATGCCAAATTGCAGGGCCATCTTTGGCCTAGGCTTTGGTATAAACTCTGAATTTAAACCAAAATAACTTAAGAATTTTGGCTCATCAGTAGTATCTGGGATTTTGCTTTACTGTACTATCTTTGAATCCCTGTTTAGAAACCTTACCAAAACTTCTGGAAACCTTTTCAAACTCTTGCTGAGGAAAAAGGTTCTCCAGGAGGCAGGCTATCAGGGGAATACTACTTGGAGCCATAAAAGGTAGCATTCAGAGCCGCCCCATTTACCTTAGCCAAAGCCATTCTATCCATCAGGCACTGCAGGTGTAGTGCCGAGAAACTGTTAAGGCCCAGTAAAAATATTTGAGAGCACAGAGAAAAAAAAATGAGTTTAGAATACTAAAACAAAGCTGAAAGACTGAAACAATAAATGTTTAATTAAATATCTCCAAAGGGTACCGTTATATCATCTTCATTAATTGTTAAACTTAGTATTAAAGTTTTATTACATTTGGAGGCAATTTGTCGATTAGGTATTCTTGCTTTACAAGAATTCTCAATTAAATTAGAGGGATTGCTTGTAGCAAATGCTCCCTGTGGGTTAATAACAGCTAGGACTTATTAGGTGCATACCAGACACTGTTATAAATATTAGCTTATTTAACTGAAGTTCAGAGAAATCAAGTAATTTTTCTTTACACTAAAAAAATGAGCAGATAAAATTTCAAATCCTTATGTTCTGGCTCTAGAGTCCATGTATTTTATCTCCTCTGCCATACAGTCATGATAAAAATGCCTATCTCTCAACTCAGAAAGAGATCAGCATTTCATTTTTTAAAAAATATCGCACTGTAATTGTGGAAGACATTTTGGTTAAAATTTTATCTGTTTAGAAGTATGAAAAAAACTGAAGGTTTGATTGGTCATTTTATTTATCAAAGATATGGAAGCTATTCTTGCCTTAATTGTAATAGTAGTATAACAACTGTATAATAAAGAACAATAGACTAAAACTATTCATGTTTACTGATTATTTTTATAAAACAAATTAATCCAGTAGGTTTGACACAAACATAAACCTGCCTGATTTCTAATTACTTATTTATTAATGGTAAGAAAAGGAGCATCAGTCTATTTGGGGCTTGTCGGACAGTGGAGACCTATGTGGGAGGATAAAGCCTATTGATTCCGGTGAAGTTGGGAGAGCAGTCAAAAAGCGAATGAAAACCGGGAGATGCACAGATTCCCACCCTCTGGTTCCTGCCAGATATGTGGAGACAGTTAGAGATAAAATAACATGGAAGACTGGAACCAAATGGAGGATTTCTACTGAGGAAAGATGTTCTTCAGGAGGCATGCTCGTACAGGAATGCCATGGGGAGGCAGACAGTTCGGTGTTCACAGTGATCCCATTGACGGACTCTCTGTATGCTTAGTTAAGTTACTAACCTTCCACAAGACTGTAAAATAGGATAATAATATCACCTATTTCATAGAGTGGTTTTGCAGATTAAAGTGTTCACTATCTGTGATTCCTTTCTTCCTTTACTCTGACCACCTTCTCAGTCTTCATTGGAATGAAAGTAGGAAATGGCTAAGAGCTTTAAGCTTTGGTTCTGCTCTCCCACTCAGCCTCTCACCCTGCCTTTCATTCTCTCTTGCTAAGGAGGCCACTCCGCCATCTGTATGACCATGGCATAAAGCAAGTACTGCTCATTGCTCTACATGCCATGCAGATAGATCACTAAGATTAGAAGAACAACAGAATGCGGCAAACGAGGTCAGACAAACCAATTTTCTGTCTCCCAATACAGCTAGTACAACCAGCTATGGTGTCAGGCAGACTGGCATGAAATACCCGTTGGAGAGATGGCTCTAATAATAGATATTATTAATATTTAAAATGCTTGTGTTTTTGAGAAAGTTAACTAATTATGGTAGAGTCAACATTATCTATTTAAAACTTACTCTAATTTACATCCTTTTTAATATGCTTTTTTTTTTAAAGTAGGAGAGAATGGGTAGACTTAAAGCTATTCTGCTAGCAACTGAACATTATTTGTAGTCTTTATGTTACACCTATGGTCTCTATTATACCTCATTTGTCTTTAGTGATTGTGACTATGAAATATTTCTGAAGGTCTTTTACATCTCCCACAAAGTTTGAGGACCAGGTTCACAAGAATCTGAGCCTTCTCAACTGAATATCATCTGTCATGTGCAAAGTGAGATAAAAGATTGAGGGAGCAGGAGCCAGGAAAGTCTTTCACATTTGCTCAGGGCTGCTGACCCAAGGGGATAAGAATGTGCTCATCAGAGAGCTCAGATCTGGCGTTACATAAGCCAAGTAGTTCTGAAGGACCCCAAATGAAGCCGTCTTCTTCTTCTTGTTTCCTTTCTTTCTACCTGTGAGAAACAGGAAAGAATGAGAGTGACATCAGAGCTGTTGCCATCTCCAAGGGATGGAGAGGAAAATGAAAGTGTAGTATTTATAAGGCAGAAAGAGTCAGGCAGTGATACCACATTATTTGCTGAAGGACATGGTGGAACCCAGCGACACTGATAAGGCATCCTGGGTAGAGAGACCCTAGGGGTGAGAGGGCCAGATTTCACTCTGTGGCATCGACACATACTCGTTATAACACTTGAAAATCATATGAACCCTGGGCCGAATAAGATGAACAACCCTGAAGAAATGATGGAATAAAATTTTCCTTTCACATAATATTTACTTTATCGCAGTAACTAAAATTGTGTGGTCTCTTTCTGTAATGTCCTCTGTGTATTTATCACCCAGGCAAGTTTCTACTTGACCTTTAGGAGACACCCAGGTAATACTTTCCTTGTCCTCTGTTCTCCATGATCCCCTGTGTAGATTTACTACAGCTCCTGAAGGTTCTACGTCACTACTGGGCAGTGATCTACATATAACGATGACAAGATTGTTGTATGTCGTCTTTGTGCCAATCTCCCCTCTAGACTGTGAAATGGTTGAGGGGGAGAGACTTACTTTTCAACTCTATATCCCCAGTGTCACAAAGCCTAACATAGCTGGTGCTCAGTATATCTTTATTCATTGAATGAATGAGTGGATGAATACTGAATTCACTTGTGGATGAGCCCTGGCTGGTGTGGTTCAGTGGACTGAGTGCCGGACTACGAAGCAAAGGGTAGCCAGTTCGATTCCCAGTCAGGGTACATGCCTGGGTTGCAGGCCATGTCCCTGGTAGGGGGCACATGAGAGGCAACCACAAATCACCGTTTCTCTTCCTCTCTTTCTCCCTACCCCCCCTCTCTAAAAATAAATAAATAAATCTTTTTAAAAAACCTCATAATGAGTGCACTTGTGGATGATTATTAAGATATATATCGGGTCTCTGCTGAGCTTATTTCTAAGCTAGGAAACACACTGCTTTCTTCTTAAAGGGAATCAATGATAACTTCTCAGTTCCCGAGGGATCATTTAGCTTTTTGGTATAGAGATTTAATAATTGCTTCCCTAAAGACCTGAAGCAGTTAAATGGCAAGAGAGGTAAACCGAGATCAGGTGGATGGAGGTAATTTATGAACCTGGACACTGCTAAGGCATGGATAGGAGAGAGCTCAGTAAGGATGGTAACAGGACTGGTGTTAAATGGCACTGATGATAGATGTGACTAAGGTACTCAGCATACTTCCCCCTGTGCTGCATCTGGGGTCATTGAGGTCCCTAGGGAGCCATAGGTAATCAGTGTATTCTCTAAGCCCCCGCAGGGATGCCTGCGAATGCATTTGTCATCATCTTGGGCACTCAGGCATTTATCTCTTTATTCAAGTCATTTTATACTCTGAACTCCAAATTTACAATGAACTCTCTCTAGCTTATCTAGACATAGCCTTCACCATTTAGTTCCAGAACCCTGAGGGCACATTAGTATTTTATGTAATCTCTCCTCACTGTCATCTTCCTCCAGTTCCTTCTGTTATGCTTGGCTCTTGCTGGTAATATATTATATAAGGTTGCCCGGTTTCTGTAATTCTCAACTTCACCTCTTGGTTTCTCTTCTCCAATATTACCATTAAACCTCTGCTCCCTGTAGCTTATGAGCGACACTCTTTTCACAGTGCTTTATAAGTCCTGATGTGCACAGCTGATGTTGCCATAAAAATAAATGGCCGGAAAAAGGAAGAGAAAGCAAAGAGAAGTGGTTTTGCTTGACCATTTACCTCCTTCCTTTAATGGCACTGGTGAATAAATTCAGTGAGTTACTCTGTTTAAACACCTCTGTTTCACTGAATTTATACCACGTAGCTGATCTTTTCAGAAATAATTGTGTACTGGGTGCAGACTTGGATTAACTTTCTGTATTGTTCCTGAATTGCATTGGACTATCTTAAAGAACACTGGAAAAAAAAAGAAAAGATGCAGAATACATAGTGATCATATAAGAAATGGAGATTTAAAATTTAAACAAGTTCAGACGTTATAAAGTGTAAACATTGAAGAATGTCAGTTTTCTTATTTTTAATTGTGAATACTGTATAGTTTGCTGTGTTGTCTTATTTGGGTCTGTTAATATGTTACTATATCCTTAATTTGAAGAAAAACTCTTTTAGTGTTTAGGCTTTCAGTTGTAATAATGCTTTACAGGACTTTGGACTTCAAAATCTAGGGAGCAATCTTCTGTTTTAGTTTCAAGTTTTAAAAATTATTATGTGAATGTTTATACTGGCTTTCCTCATGGTGCTAACCTTGAAAGGTACCTGTTAATATGATGTTTTATGTTTCTGAGGAACTATGAACCAGTATCTCTGTGAAGAAAACAGGCATTTGTCCCTTGGCTCTGTCTTTCCCTCTATTATTAGTCTGCTTTCCATCCTGGGCATATTCCTTACCATGTTATTTCATCATTACATGAGAACAGCAATAATGCCATGTGCTGATATTGAAGGAGAGTCAGAGGGTTAACATGAAAACATCTAATTTTAAAATTTACATAACACTTCTTATTTAAGAACCATAAACTATTATTATTATTATGCACTGTTTCTGCAGTGTTTTTTTGTCATGATTCTGAGTTTAATTTTAGTCATTTTCTCTATCTCTTTAGTGCTACATGCATCCTTTCTCCTGTATGGGTTCAGACTACAAAGAATTTATTTAACTTTTTGAATATAAATAGAAAATGCCCAAAAGGAAATCCTAAAACTGAAGGGTTTTATTCCTCTTTCTTCTGTACCTTGGCTTTATAATTGTGATCTCAGGGGAAACGTATTTATTCATTTTAAAAATATTTATTTAAAGCTCCTTCCCCTTGGTACCCCCTAAAATATGTATTGGTGCAGCAGATGTTTCTGGTGTGCCCAAAACCGACTGAAGTATAAAAGGTATTTAGGAATGTTTAACTGTAAGGTTGAGACTCAGATTTTTAAAAATTCATCTCTTTCTGGAAATTTGAGGTCTTTTTCTGGTGGTCTTCATGTAAGTATCAGATGACAGGAATGGAGAAAGACAAGGCAGTTCTGTCAGACACATCCCAATTTTCAGCTTCAGCTTTTGGCACTAATGGCTATGATTCTCACTGTAACTCGTGAGAATTAATTACCACTCCTTCTCCTCCACGATGTAGTGTAAAATGATAACAAGCTGGCTTATGCCCTTAGGTAATTTACATAATATAGGTAAAAATCTTTACAATAACCTCCGCTGAATTTTACATTTAAATTTTTTAATGGTACTTAAAAATCTAAAAAGAGCATATTCCTGGAAATCACATTCTTTGTTGTTAGAAATTAAAGCTAAAGTAAAATGGATGCCAGGCTCATTATGATTTAAAAAAGTGACATAATTGCTTAAAACCTACTAAAACAGAAGACCTTAACTTTCTGGCTCCAGTATTCCTTTAAGAATCCAAAGAAAACTTTGCATTCATCCTTAAAAAACAGCATATACGAGGGCTGTCTAGAAGGTATCCAGCCATGTACTATGAAAACTAGAGACATTTATTGAGGAAGATACAAGATACAAGAAACATTGTACATAGGACAGTGACGTCCCAGGCTCCTTCAAAGTAGGCACCTTGGGACCTCACACAGTCCTCCCAATTTTCATCAGCTGCCTCTTTGTATTTTCTGAATCTCACTGATGGCCTGAAATCTCTTCCTTTTCAAAGGAAGTTTTGGGAAAAACCAAAAGTTTCAGGGTGCCAAATCTGAGCTATAGGGGGGCTAAGTCTACTGGGTGATTTGATGTTTCATGAGAAAACTCTGAATGAGATGTGATGCATGAGCAGGGGTACTGTCGTGATGAAGCTGCCAATCACCAGTTGCCCATAGTTGTGGCCTTCTCAATCATCCAAATAGTTTTCATGGAGGAATGTTTAAGCTTAATGCAAAATTCGGTGCAGATTCATTGCTCTGCTAGCTCAGTCATTTTTAATGCAGTGGCCACACAGTACGCATGCTCACTCAACAGCATCTACCATGCCCACTGACTAGTACAGTGAGGTCATCATTGTTCATGTATGTGCATTCCAGTTCACTCTCCTTGGCTGCCAGGTTACATCAATGTCACAGAAACCATTCTCATTATATTAACAATGGCAGGACTTTTTCCAGACAGACCGCATATATACAATTCTGCATATAACTTTGGGTGATTCACAGACCTAACCTCCAGTCTCCTGCTCCAAAGGCAAGTTTATGGACACTAGAAATTATCTCCCAGGTTAAAATTCCCTGACAGAAAGAGAAAAACAGTGGTTCAGTCTTCAGTATCTGCTTGTGGGTGTTTTATTTCTAAGGGACCCAGAGCCTTTACATGTTTGAGAACTTAGAATATGTGAACTCCTAAGAGTGAAGGAAGTTGATAATTCCAGGATCAGAGGAGGAAGAGGCCATAGAATATAGTGATTTGGAACTGGTTGTAGTGAAAACCTTTAAGAATGAGTGAACATTGGGGCATCCCTATGTTCATTGCAGCATTATTTACAATTTCCAAAATATGGAAGCAGCACAAGTGTGCATCAATAGGTAAGTGGATGAAACAACTATGGGACATTTACACAATGGAGTACTACTTGGACATAAAAAAGAAAAAAATTTACCATTTGCAACAACATGGATGGACCCGGAGAACATTATGCTAAGTGAAATAAGCCAGTCAGAGAAAGACAAATATCATATGATTTCACTCATATGTGGCATCTAGTGAACGAACTGAACTAACAAGCAAAACAGAAATAGACTCGTAGACAGAGAGCAGGATGGAAGCAGGGGAGGGCAGGGTTAGAGGGTAGAGGGATCAAGCAGAAAGGTAAGAGGCCTCATGGACGTAGACAACAGTGCGGTGATTATTGGGGAAAGGAGGGTATAAGGGGGCTAAATGGCCATGGGAAAAATACAATAAAAATTAAATTAAATTAAAAAAATTAAAAATAAAAAAAACAGTGAGTGAGATCTGGGTAGATGAAAGTCAGAAGGATTTTCTAGGCAGTTTGCCCCCCAAATTAGGATCCCTGTTTGGTGTGTTATTCACTATCTCTAATATGATTCCTGCTATATACCGCTAGGCTTTCAGTAAATATGTATATGGTATTTTATGCCTCAATTCTAGTGGAAAGCTTGAGCCAAGAGAAATGGCATCAAGCCCGGGCTGGAGTTCTACCTGGGCCTCTGATGCACAGTGAATGAGATGAACATTGGTGGCCTCTCTAGCTATCTTTGGAGATCATGTGGGGGCATAGAAAGCATTTTATGAGTTACTGGGAGGTCATAGCTGCAAAAATAAGTGTCTTAATATGATTGCTAAGGAGCTAAGAAACAGCAGAAGTGATATATCCAATATTTTATCATGAAACTCTGATAGCCCTCAGGACTAGAACTTATAGTGGGGATTCCAAATCTGAGACTGAACTGCTTGACCTAAATCCCATGGTAGTGGAGAGGCTGCCATGGTTCCTTTAGCTCCTGTAGCTTAGAGTTTTCAGTGCAGGCATTCCGGGGCTGGTGACCTGAGAGTCTGCAGCCCATTGTGGTTCTTGGCTTTCTGCAGGGAAGAATTTAAAAATGATCCAGCATAGAGTTTAAAGTGCATGTGAGTTTATTGGTGTAGTTCAAGAGGCCCAGAGGAGCTGCTTAAGTGTTCCTGATATTCTGAAAAAAAGCCACCCAGTGGATTAGCAGGTGCAGACATGCCATTTGTTACTCACACTTCAGGGGAGTGCACTGATGGCAGCAGGTCCTTACGAGAGAGACTGTACCTCCTGTAGTCTGAGGCTCATTAAAAGGGGCCCCAGACAAAGGCAGCATGGGTCGGGGTTGCACAAACCTACATGTAGCCTGGAGCTACATTAAGTCAGTGTGCCAGTGCAGAAGGAATAGATCAAGAAGCAGTCACAGGACAAGAAGCCACTCCCAAAGGGAGATAAGAAGAGAGTCACAATCCATTCCCGAAACAATACACATTCCTTCTGGCCAGGGGGCCCCTGGCCAGCCCTCATCACAGGTGGTGGGAGAGCCACGGATTGACACCACACTCCTCACCAACATTGCTGTTCCACCTCACATTCTTTGCTTTAATTCTTCTAGCAGGGGACCTGTGTGATGAACATGGTGGCACTTTGCATCAGTATACCACAGGTACCGTAAAAGCTATACCCTAAGATCTAAGCTCCAATACAGAAGCCAAAGAGACCCTGGAGGAGGAAATGCCACCACTAGTCTGTAGCAGTCGGTACCATAATATTCTTGCACAAGGTTGCTGGCATCCACCCTATAAGTTGCACAGTTTCACTTGCAGTCCCATTTTCTTAGTTCAATACATAGGTGCGTGGGCTGTCATACTTCTACTTATAATGCTGACAGCCACCCCACACCATCCCAAACTGCGTAAATAAGCTATGGTTTGGTGCGGTCAGCCTGCTCTCTCATGAGGGAAAACACCTTCTTATATGACTATTAGAAGAGAGGGT
>PVJD01005494.1:0-114640 GCA_004026545.1 Mormoops blainvillei | reverse complement strand
TGTCACAAGATTTGTATAGTTCACATGTTTGTTTTAACTTAAAAATCTTTGCTTTATTTGGTCCTTGTCTTCGTATAAGGTGTAAGGTAGGGATCCAGCCTAATTTCTCCAGGTGGCTACTCAGCTCGTCCCTGTGCATACTATTTGTTGAAGGTTCTACCTTCTCCCTTGAATTTGAAGTGCCATCTTTATAACATATTAAAGTTCCATATGTGTTTGCATCTACTTCAGGACTTTTGTATTCTCTTTCATTGATTGTCTGTTCATGCGCCAGTACCACGCTGTTTCACTTATTGTAGCTTTCCTATAATTCTCTTTATTCCTTTCCAGCCGATTCCCTATCATGTTTACCAAAGTGGATCTACCCAGCCCTTCGCTTTCTTCAAGCTCCATCTTTTACTCTCAGACTAAGACCATCCCACGTGAACTTTACCTGCCCCTTCACACACTGCTATGATACTTTTTTGTATGTTTCTCATCCTGCACCGTTGACTTATTCCCCTTCCATGAATCACCCTGCCCTGGCTTCCCCTCCTTGAGTCTTCCCAACTGCCTTTCTCAGCAAACCTCTCCGTTCTCCACAGCTTCTTTGAGTTCTCTCTACTCTAAAAAAACCTGTTCCTGGCTTCGCTACTTTCTCAGTCTAGTGTGGTCTCATACGTTTCTTTCCCTGATGTAGTCACCAGAAAATTAATCTCCATTCACTGTCCCAGCTTCCTCGCTGCCTCTAATTCTTCGGAGCTCAGGTTTCCATCCCACCCACTTGGCTGAAACTTGTAAATATATCCTCGGGTGAGGATTTTTAAAAAGATTTTATGTATGTATATATGTATGTATGTATTTATGGAGACAGGAAGAGAGTGAGAAAGAGAGGGAGAGAAACATTAATCTGTTGCCTCTCATAAGGGCTGCAACCAGGGATTGAACCTGTAACTCGGGCATGTGCCCAGCCTGGGAATCAAACTGGCAACCTTTCGCTTTGCAGGACAAATACCCAACAAACTGAGCTACACCAGTCAGGGCACTGACTGAAACTTGTTTTACAAGGTCACTGTTGACGTCACAGTCACTGAATCCAGTGGTATCAGTTTATCACCCTTAAAATTGCGGCATTTGAACTGGTTGACCCCTTTCCCCAGAAAGACAGCCCTTCCCATGACTCTGAGACACTAGGCTATCCCGAGTCTCTCCTGCCTCTGCCCACAGAGGAAGCTCTGTTGCTTCTTCCTCTGTCCATCCTTGATTATGTCACTGTTTCCTTTGGTGAACTAAATCCCTTCCTGGGACTGTCATATCAACAAGGATGGCCCAAAACCTACAGATTTCCAACTCCCCAGCACTTAGACTCTAGGGCTTAATTTCTAAACTGCCTTCAAAAGACTATCTGAGAGGTTATTGTGACCATCCAAGCAGGGGAAGGTGAAGTCCTGATGGAAAGGAACTATTACAACCACCAGGGGAATTAAAAATAAAAATACCAATGTCCAAGCTGCTCCCAAATCAATTAAATGAGGCTCTTTGGGGATGGGTCCAGACATCCGTATTTATAGAAACTCCCCAGTGACTGCAGTATAGCCACGTTTGCAAGCCTAGAGCAGGGTGAGAGAGAAGGAGGAAGCTCAGATGACTCCTGCCTTCTGGCTTTGATAAGCTAGTAGATGGGCGTGTAGGTCACTAAAGTAGGAAGTACAGAGGAAGGGTTTGGGGAAAGATGGTAGATCCTTGTTGGGATAGGTTGAATTTGAGCTACCTGTGGGACATCCAAGATACGGGGTTCCGCAGATGCCTGAATCTCACTAAAGCAGGTATATTTTGCACCTAATCCTTCTAGGCCTGCACTGATGTGGAACAGAGTTCAATTTCACTCCCAGGGCCAGGGCATTGAAGCACATGCCTGGGTACAGCCTGCCTTCCCAGCCATCCCTCCGGATCCTCTCTCCTACTGCAGTCCACTCCCCAGCCAACAGGGCCCCTCGCTGTTGCTCACTGTGCGGCCTCTGAGCCTTTTCTCAAGCTGTATCCCCAAGAGGAGTTCCATGCCATCTCTCTTGGTCAAGACCCTCGGCACTCTCAGGGCATCTCCTCCTGTTCCCTGCCGGGAAGACTCTCCCATAACACCTCAGGATCTGACCACTTCTAACCGTGGCATTTGCGGGCAATATGTTAGTTATTGAGGGTTGGAACCATCTCCTCCTGAGTGATTGTAGACATGAGGGTAGCCCACCTTTGGGAAGATTTTCCCAGACAGAGTGCATTTCCCCTTGCCTGATGGCTCTGCCACTGAGGGCCTAGTTACAGATCCGCTGACAATCATGAGTGAGCCTTAGTGGGGGCTCATGTCTCTTATCCATACCTGAACACTCCCTTCACGAAGGGTGGCTTCGGAGAGCAGTGATTCTTGGGTGTGAGTACTGGTGGGGACAGGATTGGGGCTTGGGAGGTGTGGTGCCTATCAGGATCTCCAGGAGAACTGGAGCATTTGAAAAGCCCCTCAAGTCATTCTCATGTGTCTCCTGAAGATTCAGGAACTCAAAGAGCAGGCAGGGGGCAGGGAAAGGTGGCACAGGGGCGTGTCACCCCTAGTTGGTTGATGAAGAGTGCTCTGAGTCCCACAGACCTACCGCAAGAGCCAGGCGGGCAAAGGGCGAGAGAGGAAGTGACTTTTATGGAAGGAGAAGAGACAGTGGGATAGCACTGCAGGGTGAGGCTTTCCTGCTCAGAAGCAACAAAGAGGGAAACTCCCATACAGTCCCCCCAGATGGTAGCCCTTAATTCTGGCCCACACTCCCACCCTCTCATCCTCTTCCTGTCTTCCCCTTTGGCCAGGCTGACGGGAACTGCCCTGTAGAGGTCCATCTGCGCTCAGACCCAGATGATGCCAGAGCTATGACCTGGCCTGCAGGCGTGGCACCGAGGGGAAATCAACCATGGAGCAGCCACCGGAGGAAGCCCCTGAGGTCCGGGAAGAGGAGGAGAAAGAAGAAGTGGCAGAGACACAAGGAGCCCCAGAGCTCAATGGAGGACCAGAGCACTCGCTTCCTTCCAGCAGTTGTACAGGTGAGGAGGGGTGGGTGGGGCCACGGCACAGGGGGGACATGGCCAGGTGGAACGGGGAAGCTGGCCTTCTGCACACAGCCTTGTGGGAGTGCAGAGCAGCAGAGTGGTTAAGGACTGGAGCTTGGGTTCACATCCCTGCTGTACTGCTCATCAGCTGCAGGACCTCGGGCAAGTTGCACCTCTTCTTTATGTAAAGCAGACAGGGATCATAGGGGATATAGATGTGAGCTTTTGTGAGAATGACCTGAATTAGCATGTCATGCATGTTGTCATCATTATTCCACCACTACTATTACAAGGGATCCAGGACCCATCTGCATTAACACACTAGTAAGGTCACTGTACCTGTGATTGTTACGATTCCTCAGAACAAACAGCTCAGTTCATCTGCTGGTAATCATACACATCATCGAGCTGCACTGTAATTAGGCATAAATGCTGAGCAGTTAGTATGAAAAACTGTAATTAATAATATTTTTGTGCAGCCAGTTTTTAGCTCCTCTTGTCTCACTTGTTGGTGCCTTTTTTTATCCACTGTCAGCAGCGGTGTAGGCATTTTCCCCTGGTGCCTTGTACTGTGTGTCGTCATCGTCGTCTTCTTCCTCCTTCTTCCTACTTCTTCCTCCTCCTTCTTCATCAGGTTGTGTCCACCTGCAGGGGCACCCAGGTCTGCATCTCTCAGCCCTTGGCTTTCATTGCTCCCTGGCCCATCATCCCAGCTTCTCTCCTCTCCCTCTACCTGGGCGCCATCACGTCCAGCTCACCCTTGCTCCCTCCCTCGGTGGGAGCTGAGGGTCAGGATATACTGCCAAGAGGTGACAACCTGAGTCGGCTGCTGGTTTCAGCTGATGGAGATCCTGACCACAGGTGCTGAGTCCAAGCAGAGGAGTAGGCCTGTCTCATAGGGGTGGGCTCTGGCCCCCTGTGCCTCTGTGGGGAAAAGGAGGTGGATGGTGTCAGAGTTAAGATGGGGGGCGGGTGGGACACTGTTGAGGTAGCACAGGCTCCTTTCTGGGCCGGCACCTAAGAGAGCCCCAGATCCTTTAGCCCTGTCGCTTTGAACCTGCAAAGCAAGTCCTGGGGTTTTGCAGAGTTTCTTCCTTTTCAGGGCACATGGTGGGGTAGGGTGAGGGGAGAGCTGTCACCCAGGCCCTCTTACCCCACCCAGACGCCCAGCAGTGACCAAAGTAGGCATATGTGATTTTAGGGCCCAAGTGGAGGTATTCCCCATCCCCTAGGGCACGGTCCCCCTTGTTGGTTGGCTGGTGGCTGGGATGGCTTTGGAGACCCAGTCAGGAGAGATCAGTCACTGACGGCTAATAACACGCACTCTTTGGAACTTGACACAGGTGAGGATGATCAGGACACAGGGGGAGGACCCTGGGGGCTAAGAATGAGCATGTGATGTCACTGAGGACATCAAGAGATAGTGAAAGGAAAGAGATGGCACAGGTTTGTGGCCTCACTGCCTGTCCTGGCCCACCCTGTCCCCGCATCTGGGCCCAGGCACATAGAAGTTGCCTGCATACTAATGTCCTGTCCTGGGCTTTCCTACATAGCCTTGCGGGGTACGCCTCCCCAAGCGATGCTCCTGTTCACATGCAGACCAGAGGGTGGTGCCTAGGCGCCCAGGCAGCCAGAGGGTGGGCACGGTGATGGCATCTGGGGAGTTTTATTGGGGTTTAGGGCACACGGAGAAATGTCTGGGGAAGAATTTGCCCAGCTACCTAGTGTTTGATACATTCCATTTATCAATAAATCAGTGAAGTGAGGGTAGAAAGACTTCCCTGTTCAGTAGATTAAAAAGGAAGGTTAACATAATCACTACATGTTTAAGCCACAGTATATAAAAACTTCCCACAAAAGTCTGCAAGACAAACCACCCAACAGAAAGATAGAAACAGGCAATTCTTAGTAGGACAAATGCAAACGGCTAGAAAACATGAAACAATTTTCAGCCTACTCATCGATCAAAGAAGGTATCTTCAGATGAGGTTGGCAGGGAGGACAGTGTTGGCCAGAGCATGAGGACATGACCTCTAGCCACTGTGGGGAGTGGGCAGCTTGAACAGCAGCTAGTGCTTCTAGTGTGCGTTCCTTCGGCCCTGCAGTCTTCTCCTAGGAGTGTGTCCCCTGTAAACACTGACATGCAGAGAGATGTCCACACGTGTTTACTGCAGCACTGTTCAAAAAGCAGAAAAATGGAAAGCGCCCGTCTGTGGGGACTGCTTATGTGAGCTGTGGTAGAGCCATACTGTGGGATGCCCTAGTCGTTCAGAAGGGTAAGGCGGGTCTGTATGTGCTGACAGAGAAGCAAGTTCCTGACAAATTGGGGGTCCCATTGTTTAAAAATCCTTATGTATCTGAGAACGCACTAGAAGAGTAGACACAGAGGATGAGTGGGGCTGACTCAGAGGAGTGGGGCTGTGGGTGGAGAGGATCTGCCATAAGATGCTGCACACCCTTATGTATTTTTCCCAGCAAGCCTGGAATACTTCCATACTTTAAAAAGCAGTTACACTGCTTTTATTTAAAAGGTTAAAAAAATAAAAATTTAGAAAGCCCAGCAGGCAAGGGGTGCTAGAGACAGCGCCTCATCCTGTCTGTCGGGAATCACACACACCAGGGCAGGAGTCCCAGGTTGGCCGTGTGAGCTGTGGCCCTCTCCACACCACAATCTCTTCACCTTTAAAGGCTGCACCCTGCCCACCTCAAGGGCCAGCCAGGTGAGAAGTACATGGTGCTGACACAGCACAGGTTCAAGCACCTGCTGGTGCTCTGCCCCTCCCCGTTAATCTATGACTTTGATCTCTGGAGCCCCCTCAGAGACCCGTGAGGATGGGTGCAGCTTGAGTCTGAAACAACAGGAGGGCTGCACAGCTTGCTTCCCTTCTCACACTCCAGAGGTTCCGTACTGGTCAGCATCTCTGTACCCAAGCCCACACCTGCCAAACCTCTCCTCCTTACCCACAGGAGGCGGGCAGGGCAGGCCTCGTCGTGAGCACGCAGCATCAAGGAAACTTACATGCCCAGGGTCCCCCACCTGGGTAGGGGAAGAAGGGGCAGGGCAGCTGGGCTGGTGCTCACAGCCCACTTCTGTCTTCGTCCCCTTCTTCTTCAGTGACGAACATCCCAGTCACACTGAGAAAAAGGTCAGCGGTCTTAGTGTGGGGCTGAGGAAGAAAGAGTGTCCTTCCTCTTCGCCTTGGCAGCTCCTCTCAGGTGGCAAATACGCGGTGGGTATGCAGGCAGCCATTCAGTGGAGGACAAGGCTGGGTAGCTGCCCTGAGGACCCCACAGTCCAGGCAGACAGGACAGCAGAACTAAGGAGGCTGCTTGGTAACACAGCCCCCGAGTCCTGCAGAATCGGGCCTGACTTCAGAAGCTCTTTGCCTGAGGGCTTCTGCCAGCAAAGTAAATAGACGAGGCGGGCCCCTCCTGGCTTCTGTCACAGCTCTGACAATAGCGCACCTCGCGTGACGGAGACTAGATAGGCAGGAGCACTCTCAGCCACACATAATGGCGTCAGGAAGACCCGCAGTCGTCTGTTTGCCGAACTTGTATTCAAAGATACTTCGCTCTTTGGGCGAGGGGGCTGGGGTTTATGTTGGACCCAGACAGTGTCGTCCTCAGCAGTGGCATGTCTCATTTATCATAATCACAAATTATTGATCAGTAGTAATGAACACATGCTTATATGCATGGGGTGTTGTAGAGGGCAGTGGGTAAGACCCCAGCCCCGAGGGCTGTATGAATCTCCCTTTGCCACTCTATTGAGGCTCTCTAGAGAGACAGAACTAACAGGATGTGTGTGTGTGTGTGTATATAGAGAGAGAGAGCGCCAGAGAGAGAGATTGGAGGATTTCTTTTGAGGAATTGGCTCAGGCGTTTTTGAGGGCTGGCAAGGTACAGTTCTGTAGGACAGGCCAGCAGGCTGGACATCCAGAGAAGCTGATGTTGAAGCTCAAGTCCAAATGCATTCTGGAGACAGAATTCCTTTTTCCTTTGGGAGGCCTACTTACATGGTGGAGAGTATGATTTAAATGTTAATCACATATAAAAAACACCTTCACAGCAACACCTATACTGGTGTTTGACCAAAAACTGGGTACCCTGGGTACCATGGACAGGCCAAGTTGGACAGGACACATAGAATTAACCATCACAGCCACTGTCAGCATGTTACTTAGCCTTCTGAGCCTCTCTTTGGCTCCTGTAAAATGGGGGTAAGAAGACCTGCTGGGAAGGGTTGTTTTGAGGTCCACGAGATTAATGGTGTAAAGTGTCCAGTGGAGTGCCTAGCGCATAGCAGGCATGTGCTAAAAGAGAGATGTGATTGGTGCAGACATACAGCCTTTGCAGGAAAGTCAGGTTTAGGTTCAAGTGCCAGTCCCACCATGTATAGGCAGGTGACCTTGGGTGGATCCCTTAACCATACCGAGCTTCAGTTTCTTCATCTTTACATGGTGCAGTCACTGTCTTCCAAAGTGATATGAAATGATACTAACAGGCATGCAGACACTAACATGCTTGGCATTTAGTGGGGACCCCATAAATGCTGGCCCTTTCTCCTCCCCTCCTGGGGGTAGTAAAGGTAGGAGATGTTTAGAGGGGGTGATCAGGCAGGGTGTGGCTAGAGTGGAAGTTCAGAGGCAGGGCTTAGGGCCCACATGAGGGCCACGAGGATAAGCAAGTGCATTTCCTAAGAGCAGGGGAGCGGCTGGGTGAGAGGGGGCGCGCTGGGCTGTGCAGGCAGATGGCCTTCAGACAGCAAGCTCAGGGTGTCTTCCACCCGGCATGCCAGAGGGGCACCAAAGCAGGGGCTCCCAGTGTGGGGAAGGGGCTCGCAACCCTAGTCTTCCACTAGGAGCTCATGAGAGGTAATGGGACCTTCAGAACATGGTACCTAGAATGGGGGCCACCCTGCTATCATCACTTTCAGATAGGATGTGATGGTGATTTGAGAATAAACCTTTAAGCCAGGTGGTTATTAACCAGGAAGAAACAGAACCTTTATTTTTGGAAAACTCACCCCCAACCTACCACCACTTCAGTATCCCCAATACACCCCACAACAGAAGCTGTCCCTGTGGGATGTATACGCTTTTGCTCACTCCAGCACCTCAGCTCCTGTGCCTCTCTGCTTTGCATGCCAGTTTTGTTTTGTTTTTTTATTCCCCTCAAACAGGCAGGCCCTTAGCACCGAGACTGCCAGGCCTCTCCGACTGCCTTCAGGTTGGGCGGCCTACTCCTGTTGGCCACCTGGCACGGGACACCTCCCAGATCCCCCCGCTGACTGGGGTTCCGCTGGGACTGTCACCCTGGGTCTCTCCTCACCATCCAGAGCTCCGGCTGACTCACTGGCTAGGAGGGCTTGGGCATCTTGGCTTCTTCCAGGGTTTAGGGTAGTCCGGAAGCCCCTGAGCCAGGGGCCAGCAGCGGGCCAGCAGCAGGCCAGATGACACGAGAGGAGGCTAGGTCTTGCGCCAGGGACGCTCTGGGCCTCATAAGCAGAGAGACCTCCCCTCCACGCATACACACACACCTTGGGTTTCTGTGAAGCTGTAGGGGAAAGAGACAACCAGAAGGAAGAGAAGATGGTCCCTGCCTGTGTGGGGCGCACCACTGGAAAACTGCAGGATTGCAGCTTTCTAGTGAGTATCATCCGAACTTATGAAGGGGGAGGGCACAAAAAGCCCAGATTTGTCACCTGGGGGGTAGGCCCCTTGTAGTAGAGGCTTCTCCCTCTAGGTCAGTGTTCTAGGAACCCATCTGTACCAGTGTACCAGCTAGTGGTGTTGTGAGAGGCTGTGTTCGGCTTTAGTGAATTTTTTTTGAAGTTTGCCCATTTCCTGATGGGTGATTTACAAGTGCACCTGGCCACACGGCGCTGAGTGTTCAGCAGTTTTCGGCCCAAAATGACATGACCCCCCTTGCCCCACCCTCCGTATTTATCCAGTATCGTCCTGAGTGCCTCTCTTTTGTTTGTTTCCCCGGATGAAAAAAGTCTTCCAAGAGAAGTGTTTTGCCTTGTGGAAGAGGTGAAACAAAAAAACGACAGGAGCACTGTAAACGGCATCAAAATCAGTGAGCTCAGAAACTGTTTTCAGCAGTGGAAATACATCTTGATAGGTGTTACTGCATCAAATGGAGAGTACTTTGAAGGTGACTGAAGTTTAAACATGTAAGAATAAATACACAATTTTTTATAAATAAATTCTGGGCTTTTGGGGTCCCCCTCGTAAGGTGGTATTTACGCAGCACTTCCAAGTTCCAAGAGCTTTCTCTGTATTAACTCCTGTATGCCTCACGGTGAAGTGACTCTGAGACAGATACCATTGCCATGTCCCTTTGTCAGGAGGACACAGAGGCCCAGAGGACAGAGCTGGGTTTTAAGTACAGGACACTGATTGAAGTTGGACTGCATGGCCCCTGGGCCGCACTTACCCCATCCATCCCCACTGTCTCTGAGCACCTGGAACCTGGCTTGGTGGTCATCCAAAGCATTCACCCTTGAGCCAGAGAGAAGAGCAGTCCCCACCCTCTCTGCCCACCTCATGGCTGGGTGGTGGCTCCTTCATGGTCCGGCACCACTCCTCCTGCCCCTCGGCCAGCGTGGCTACTCACTGCATTGTGTCTGTGCCATAGTTTTCTTACCTCAGCTTATTGAGGGCAAGGTCTGGCTTCTGCCCTGCACACAGCAGGTGCTCATCAAATGTCTTTTGAATAAAAAGAGAGGGTGGCATTGCTACATGCAGTACCAGTAGCAACCAGATGACTGACATCTGCTGAGCCCCCCAGGGCCAGGAGGAAGAACAAGGAAGTACCAAAAGGTGGGAACACTCTGAGGTGACCGGTCCCTGTGGAAGGGGCTTGGAGATCTAAAGGGAATGTGATTTGAGACACTCTGAGTCTAGCAGAGGAGGCAGGCAGATGGGCAAGCCACAGAAACAACACTGATGCTCACAAGAAGTGCCACAAAGTGCCCGTGCACACAGACCGGAGGAGGAAGTGCCAGAAACCCTCTCAGCCAGCATCTGCGCCAGTCTCTACACAGGGGCTCTGTGTTACCTCATCTCCCGGCAACTGGGAATGTGACTTCTGCTGCCCCAGTTTAATGCCTCCAGGAGTGGCAGCGCTCCCTCCAGCCAAGTGGGCCGAGGCCAGGACACCCTGGCAGCTCGAGGACCACTAATGCCACAGTCACTAGGTGTCTGCCCTGTGGTCCTTATGTTCTAGTGGGGGAGCCCCAATACTGAGTAAACACAGAGGCTGTCAAGTGGCGTCAAAGGCTACTGAGCAGCCCTGACTGGAGTGGCTCAATGGATTGAGAAACATCCAGCAAACTGAAAGGTTGTGGGTTTGATTCCTGGTCAAGGAACATGCCCGGGTTGAGGGCCAGGTCCCCGGTTGAGGGTGTGTGAAAAGCAACCGATCCATGTTTTTCTCCCTGTCCTTCTCCTTCCCTTTCCCTCTCTCTAAATAAAATCTGTAAGTTAAAAAAAAAAAAGACTACTGAGCAGTCCAAGGCAGCCTCACCCTCCCAGGCTACAGTCTCCCCCAGGAGATGGAGGGAGCCCACTCCTCCCTTCTCCCGTCTTTGGTCTGGGTTGGGGGGCAGAGTACATCCCTTGGAATGACTGGAGGCTGGGAGCTAAGGCGTTGGTACAGGGCAGGGCATTTTAGGAACCAGGGACTTATGTTACCCCTGCCCTCATCTTCCAGGGAGGGCAGCAGGCTGCTGGGTCCTCTGCTATGGCCTGGTGCTTGTGCTACCCCTCTGTGTCCAGGATGGGGGCCTGGTGGCGATAAGAGGCTTTCCTCCTGTCACCCCTGGGACCCCATGGGAGGAGAGGAAGGGGAGGGAGATGTAGAAGTGGAGTGCACCTTGGAGGTTACTCCGCAGTGGGGAAAATTGGCTCTTTTGCAGGGTAGAAAATGTTAAGTCTGGGCTTATTGCCGTGGCTTGGGTCTCCCTTAGAGCTCTCTGCTCTAAGCCACTGATTCTCTGGTTTGGGGTTTGAACCCTGCCCCCGAGGAGGCTGCTCGGTCATCAGGGAAGAGAGGAGAGAACAGCAGACTGGCAGGCAAGCGTGGTGGAGGCAGGAGAGGTCGCGTGTGTCATGCAGCACCGGGTGGGGTGGGAGTCAAGAGACCGGGGCTCAGTGCGGGTCCCTTTTCCAAGGGAAGGGCTCACTTCTGAGTGGCCAAGACAGAGATTCAGAAGAGGCTCCCAGCAGTCCTTACTAAGTCATCTGACGGTATATATCCCCTGAAGTCACTGTCATGGCCAACTGCTTTCCTTGCTAACACTCAACACCTGGCTCAAACATCTGTACATTTAATTGAAAAACACTTGTGGAAATTCAGCGTGCTGCCCAGCCAATGTGACTGATACTTATGCTTTTCCCACGTGAGCAAGTTCCGTGGGAATACATTTGAGCTTCTTGGGAGATCCTTGCAGGGGTGTCCAACCTTTTGGCATCTCTGGGCCACACATTAAATACATTGGAACATGTAATCACAAAAAAATCTCATAACGTTTTAGGTAAATTTACGATTTTGTGTTGGTCCGCATCCATAGCCATCCTGGGCTGTGGGTTGGACAGCCCTGCTAGCGTCTCTGGAGTCCATGCAAGAATCACATTTCCCAGGTTGGGGGGCTGTTCAGCAGAGGTCTGTAGTCTGCCGTCTTCACAAAACACATTCCACACAACCCCATGAGGACCACTTCCTAAGGACAATCTAAAGAGATTCTGTCTGCTTCCTCCCTCTTGCCCTCCTCCTTCCCAAACCCAACCATCCCTCCATAGCCTCTCCTCCCCGAGGCTCTGACTTACCCCAGGTAGTAGTAGCTGCCATTTCTGAAACACCTGCTGTGGGTCGGGTCTGGGGGAATGCTTTGGCAGCTTCACCATCCGCCCAGAGAAGCTGTCTTTAACCCCACGTTCTAGATGAAGAAACTGATCCTCAGAAAGGTTGACTTCCATAGCCACACAGCTCTTGGCTGCGCCGAAGGCTGTTGGTGAGAAACATGGGCCCAGTCGGGCAGAATGTGAAGTTGCCCCTACATTGTGTCTGCAGACCTCTCCCGGAGCTCCTCCCCACCCTCACTGCTGGACCAGCTGCAGATGGGCTGTGACGGAGCTTCATGTGGCAGCCTCAACATGGAGTGCCGCGTGTGCGGGGACAAGGCATCAGGCTTCCACTATGGTGTTCATGCGTGCGAGGGGTGCAAGGTATGGGCAGGAGAGGGTGCTGGCTGGTCGTCAGGGCTGTGGTCACATGGTAAGTACGTTAACCTGCCAAAAAGTCTTTCCCTGCCAAGGGGGCAGGTGCCCGATACTTACTGTGGAATTCCTGCCTGGGTGACAGCCAGGGTCTTGGGCCCATTCCAAGCCTCAGCTCTGGGTTCTGCTGGAGAGGGAGGGTTCCCGTGTCAGGGCTACCCTGCTGGGCACCTGCAGCGCTGACCCAGCCACTTATCTGGGTTCCCTGGTCTGCGTGTGCCCCCTGGGGACCTGGCTAGAAAAGACAGGTGGATTGAACCAGGGGCTTGGGTTGAGTCATCTTGCTGAGGTCAGGGGTGTCTGCATCTCAAAGCCTGAAGGGAGCTCTTTGAGGGGGAAAAAAAGTTACATTTATTTTTTTCAGTGGTGCTTTTGGGTTCAACTGCATACCCATCAAATTTTCACATTATTTTATCAAACCTAGAAAATACATAGAACCAGATATATTTAGGAATAAGTCAAGTTAGTCATGATACAATTGTTACCAAATTAACAAGGAAGGATATAAAGTAAATATGGTATATTATTTTAATTATTCCAAAAAAGAAACTGCGGGATAATATTCCTGATGAACATAGATATATCAAGAGTTGTTTACTGCCCTCTGCTTCAGGAATTTTTACATCTGCGTGCAGAGTTGGGCCCCCAGTGTAACCCGGTGGGCAGCAGGGCTCTCAAGCCTTCCCTTCCCCATGCACCATCCCTCAGGGCTTCTTCCGACGGACGATCCGCATGAAGCTGGAATACGAGAAGTGTGAGCGGAGCTGCAAGATCCAGAAGAAGAACCGCAATAAGTGCCAGTACTGCCGCTTCCAGAAATGCCTGGCACTGGGCATGTCGCACAATGGTGAGAGCCAACCTGGGTGAGCACAGGCTGCTGGCTCCACGCAACCTGAAGCCAGTTTCAGGGGGCCCGGAAAGGGGGCGCTCTCCGCTGTGCCAGGCACACCATAGGCACTGCTAAGTGTCGGCTGCCGACCTTTGCTGATCTGGACCCTGAGTCTTGGAGCCAGCACAAGCCCAGCCCCAGAATGCCTTCCCCAGGCTGCCCAGTGTCCATCATGGGTCCCAGGCCAGGGCAGTCACCACTTTTACTGGAGGCTCACCCTCTGGTCCTGAGGGAAGTGGGAATTGACCCAGCTCCAGTGCTGTCGGAAACACCACTCCCAGAACCTCAATACTATCTTGGATGGCCTGACACAGCATGAAAGGCCACTGCAAAGGCCTGGGATACCCTCAGCCTTGGTTATTGAGGGCAGGTGGGAGCCAGTAAGTGACCACATGTGTCAGCTGCCAGGAGCCAGGCGGGAGTTTTCTGGAGGCCAGCCACTCCCAAGAGACTGAGCCTGCAATGCCCTGCCCTGTGCTCTAGGCCTCCTGCAGAGTCTGTCTTCAGACTCCATAGAGACAGATTTTGTAAAGCCCACCTGCCCTGTCTTTACCCCTCTGGGCCAGACCCCCCAGAGGGAGAGCCTCTTGTTTAAATGCCCTTGCCGATGGATACCCTAACTGCCTTGCATCTTAGAAGGTGGCAGGGCCTGAGCACTCTGTCTGCAGGGTTTTTAGGTGATGGCGCCTGGCAGGTGTGGGGTTTGATCCCTCCCCTCCTTCTGTATCTGCCCGAGCCCCATTACTTGGCTGAAGTGAGGGCATTTCCCAGGAGATCTCAGAGCCAACTGAATTCTCACTTTTTCTCTGAGGGAAGCTAGACTTGTTTCCTGTTCCCTTACTAATGACTGCAATTTATAAGTGCTTACAGTGTGAATTATTTAATTGTTCTGATAAGCCAGTGAGATTTAAGCGTCAGCCCCATTTTTCTAAAGGGAAAAGAAGATGAAGCAGCCTGCCTGAGGTCCCAGGGCTCGGGCCCAGGCCTTTGACACCGACAGCTGTCTTCCTGCCTGGGACACGGTGCCACCTCCCTCCAGGCCTGTGCAGGGCAGTCAGTCTGAGTCGGGGCCTTTGTGTGCTGTGCACTGTGAAGACAGAACCCCTGCACCCCTAGAACTTACATTCTAGAGGTGTTCCCCAGCATTCCAGCTTGCTGCCTCTAGAGCTTCTGACAGCCCTGGGTTCAAAATATGTGTCTCCATCTTTGGCCCGTGCATCTGTAGAGGAGTGAGAGGGTTAGAGGGGCTGGCCCCTGCGTGGATTCCTTGATGATTGTCCCCTCTGCTCCCCATGCAGCCATCCGCTTTGGTCGGATGCCAGAGGCTGAGAAGAGGAAGCTGGTGGCAGGGCTGACGGCAAGTGAGGGAAGTCAGCACAACCCACAGGTGGCTGACCTGAAGGCCTTCTCCAAGCACATCTACAACGCCTACCTAAAAAACTTCAACATGACCAAAAAGAAGGCCCGCGGCATCCTCACTGGCAAGACCAGCCACACAGCGGTGAGTGTCACTGCCCTGGCTCTGGGCCCTGCAGCTGCCTGCCTAATGCCTGGGAGAACCAGAACTCCTTTCCCCTAACTTCATGGCACAGGCAGGGGGTATGGGGAGCACGTGGGCAGGGGTCCCTGAGGCCAGGCCCTTAATGGGGCCTGGTTTTCAGCCCTTTGTGATCCACGACATCGAGACATTGTGGCAGGCGGAGAAAGGCCTGGTGTGGAAGCAGCTGGTGAATGGCCTGCCGCCCTACAAGGAGATCAGTGTGCACGTCTTTTACCGCTGCCAGTGCACTACAGTGGAGACTGTGCGTGAGCTCACCGAGTTCGCCAAGAGCATCCCCAGCTTCGGCAACCTCTTTCTCAACGACCAGGTGACACTTCTCAAGTATGGCGTGCATGAGGCCATCTTCGCCATGCTGGCCTCCATTGTCAACAAGGATGGGCTGCTGGTGGCCAATGGCACTGGTTTTGTCACCCGTGAGTTCCTGCGCAGCCTCCGCAAGCCCTTCAGTGATATCATCGAGCCCAAGTTTGAGTTTGCTGTCAAGTTCAATGCCCTGGAACTTGACGACAGTGACCTGGCTCTCTTCATTGCAGCCATCATTTTGTGTGGAGGTAAGTAAGGATGGGGCTGGTGGGCTGGCCCAAGACAGCCAGGCCCCTGAAGGTTGGGCCCTCCTGTAGGGCACCAGGCCTGAACTTGGATAGTGTGGGGTAGTATCTGTGTGAGAATGGCAATGGAATGTGCAAGGCACAAACTATACATTGGAACCAGTTCCGTCTTATGTAGATGGAGATGAGATAGAAAAAAGACTGGAAGGATGTGTACCAACATGATGATAGGGGCTATTTCTGGTGGTAGAGAAATTTTCTGTATTTTACCAACATTTTTCACTTCCAACACAATAATTGTAATAATAATCATGCCGATGCTGGCCTAGAGCTTACTTCATACCAGGCACTGTTCTAGCTCCTTTCCCTAGCTTATAACTCATTTGATCCTCACAACCACCTTGTGTGTAGGTACTTTTGTTATACCCAGTTGAGAGATGAGGAGACAAGCCAGAGAGGCTGAGTGACCAGCCCAGAGCCTCCTCACTACTCCGGTAGAGCCAGGATGTAAATCTGGCCGCGAGTCTTGTAACCTTGATAATTGTGCTACCTAGTCGGGAAGGCAGAGGAGGGGCGATGAGGACACTCAGGCAGTCACTGCGAGGGCAGGGCTAGGGTCTGTCACAGCAAGGAGGCCTGTTGTCCCTGGGCCAGGTCCCCTATGCAGGGTGGGCTAGGGGAGCTCCTCTGCCCTTCTGAGACCACCTTGAGTGTGCCAGCTCCCTCCCACACCTCTGTTCTGTGCCCCCACAGACCGGCCAGGCCTCATGAACGTGTCACAGGTGGAGGCCATCCAGGACACCATCCTGCGTGCCCTCGAGTTCCACCTGCACGCCAACCACCCCGACGCCCAGTACCTCTTCCCCAAGCTGCTGCAGAAGATGGCTGACCTGCGGCAGCTGGTTACCGAGCACGCACAGATGATGCAGCGGATCAAGAAGACCGAGACAGAGACCTCGCTGCACCCCCTGCTCCAGGAGATCTACAAGGACATGTACTGAAGGGCACACCCAGGCCTCCCAGAAGGCCTCCGGGAGCTGAGACCCAGGGGCAGGCCGACAGCGCTGGGACGGGGCCACCATGGGACTTTCCTGTTGGCTGCCCCTGAGGGCTCAGCATAGCGCCCGCCGCCCGGAGCTGCGGGATCACACACTGCTGTGATCAGACCCACGCCTCGTTCCACATTTTCTCTTCCTCCCTCTCCCTCTTTCTCAGTTCCCCGTTCCCCTCTAATGTCTTTGCTCTTTCTCTTCCTTTCTGTAGGTTTCCCTTTTCCTTTCTCCCTTTCTCCCCATTCCCATGTTTGTGCCTCTTTCTCATTCTTTGGGACAGTTTGTGTTATTTCACCAGCAGCATAGAACAGGACCTCTGCTTTTGCCCCCCTGCCCCTGGCGCAGAAGGGAGTGGGGCCTGCCCTCTGCACTGACAGTCACCTACAGGGGTAGGGGCCTCATTCTGCTCCTGTCCTCACAGAAAGGACTTGGGCCATCCTAAGAAACACTAAGCTCCGGGCCCAGCTTCCTGGGGAAGCTGAGCAGGACCTGGGCTGACTGCAGCATTTGCGCCTAGTCACTGGGTCCCTGCGCCGAAGGCCAGGATGCCTCCCTGAGACCGTCACTGCCCTCCCAAGGCTGAGGCTGGCACCCCCTAAGCCCACTGGCCCCACTCCAGCCACATGCCCCAGCCCCACTCACACCAACACCCTTTCTGTTCTTTTCACCTGTCTTCCAGGCCAGTGTTGCTGGTGGCCCCCTGTGCTGGGCGCTGGGGAACCAGCCCCCAGCCTGGAAGGAGGTGGGTTCCCTGCAGGTGGGGGCCCCACACCCCCATGAAAAGGAACGAGCCTCAAGGGAGGTGGAGGATGGTGGGGAAGCAGTGAGCAGGCCTCAGGGTTGGCCCTCCATCAGCACTCAGCCGCCCACCAGTCTGCAGCAGCCTCATCCTGCCTGTTAACGCTACGGCCGGCCCGTCGCCTCCCTCCCCAGGGCCAGGACTGGCCTCACACACATGACAGTTCCTATCTCCAGCCAGGAGACGCTGGCATTGGCTTGAGCTCAGCTGCTGCTCATGCCCCACACGTACTCCTGGAGGCATCACTCCAGCACAAGCACTGAATTCACTTTATCTGCAGGTCCCATCCCCACCCCTCTCTAAGGCAGGTGCGTGCCCTGAGGGGCCTGCAGGTGGGCAGGCAGAGCTGTTGTGCCCCTGTTCCCAGGGCTGGGCCAGATTTCTGGTTGGCAGTGGTGTCCTGTGAGTCAACCCAGAACCTGCTCACAGGGGAAGGTGCCAGGGATAAACTGAGCCTGTTTATTGAGACATCCATCTGTCCCAACAGCTCTGCTACCCTCCCTTTCCCTGTATTCAGCCTGCCTAGTCACCTGGAGCTCTCCCTGCACGGCCCCTGGTGATGGGATGGTCCTCTCCTCTCCCTGGGGGCCCTCAGTGCCCCAGACAAGGGGCTGAAATGCCGCTTGCAGTGCTGCCTGAGCAGGAGGGTGGAGGGCCCCCAGGCCGCCTTCCCAGGGAGGGTTCTGGCTGGGGCGGTGAGGGGCTGACTAGGGTCTCTGAGAACCTGGGCTTAGAGCCCAGGCTTCTTGGGTCCTGTCTGGCCTCCTTCGAAAGAGGTCTTTCTTTTTGACTGAAGCTCTGGGAGGAAATGCCCTGGAGAAAGGACAAGCCCAGTGTCTGTCCCTGCCGGTGTTGCGGCCCTCCTGCCCCAAGATCACTCCCTGCCGGCAAGATTCTTCCCTCTCCCATCCTCCCTGCTGCTGACCGGGGTGCCCCTTGTGAGAGGAGACACGCCGTGCCTGTCCCCGCCTCCCTACCGCCTGCCCCATCCCCTCCCGCCTTAGTGCTGAGAATACAGCTCTTCTCAGTGTCTGAACAATCTCCAAAATGGAAATGTATATTTTTGCTAGGAGCCCCAATTTCCTGTGTTTTTAATATAAATAGTGTACACAGACTGGTGGAACTTTAAATAAATGGGGATTAACTATTTAAGAGTTGACTTAGGCTGACTCAGTTGTCTGCGTGTTTTTCCTGGGGGCCGATCTGTCCTTCCCTCCCCAGGATCTGGTGCACAGAGGAGGAAACGGTTGGGTAAATGAGACTTTGAAGTGCTGGTAGTTCTGGCTTGTGGGAGCTCCCCATTTTTCCCCCTCACGCCTCTGCTCACTGCTCGTCAGTCAGCAAGGGTTGTGGAGCACAGAAAATGCACCCCTACCATGCAGGGGTTTGGGGGTGTGGAGGCAGGAAGACACACTGACAAGGGTGTGTGTGCTTTGGCACCAACCAGGTTTGGGAGGGAGGGTCTCTGAAGGGCCTCAGAGAGGCAGCTCCTCCTGGACCTTGAGTGGGATGTGGGCCTTGCAGACCTAAAACCTGTCATTCAGTTAGTTTTGTAGCCACAAGCGATCAGGGTTTCCCTCCTTAGCCAACATCCCAGTTTTCTCCTTTACTTCCCAGGGTGCCATCTCCACAGAGGCTCCAGGGAACCCGGCCCTGGGCAACCAGTAGGCTTGGCTGCAGCATGAGGCAAGTTCAGGGTATGTTTTGGTGCTTGTCCAGCCAGAAAACAACCACTGCTAAATATTTGAAAATGGGGAGTTTACTCCAGGGAGTTATTACAAAAATATTGAAGGGACTGAAAGACCCAGGCATTGCCAGACGTAGGAAGCCACTCACCACCGGGGCTGGGTGGAAAATGTTATCAAGAGGCCACTGAGGCTAAAATATCCACCAACACTGCAGAAACCCAGGAGCTCAAAGCCACCGCTGGTTTGACTAGAAGCAGAGTTCACGTTCACTGTGCATCTGGGACTACCAAGGTGCCGGTGGCCACCGCCCCTGGGACTGCACCACTTGAGCAAGAAGGCTGGAACTTGAACTCAGCTGCTTCTGCCAGAAGTGCCGTCTGTTTGGGGTGGAGGGACAGTGTCTTCCTTCTTTCCGTCTTCCAGTCTGTTGCCCATACCTCCCACTGAAAAAAAAACAGCTAAGGGAGTCTAGGGAGTGGTTTGCAGACTCCCAGCCTCTGCGACTAGGGAGCAAGTGGAAGAGCCAAGAGCCAGCAAATGATGAGCACAAAGCGAGCACACAGGCCCGAGGGGAGCAATCCTGCACCAGTGAGGTTCACAGACCAAGGTGTGGTCAAGTCTGACACTTGCTTCCCTTTTTCTGTTTGGCTGGCCAGCTGTCCAGAGCCATCTGAACTGGCAAGTCCATACGGTTCATCTCAGCCAGGAGAGACAGTCCCTGGGGAAGAGGAGGGAAAGAGGAGGAGGAATGCTTGGAACAGAGGCATCTCTGAAGTTGATAGCCTTGCTCGTGATGGAATCTTCTAGTTTGCTTGGTTTACTTTTCCCACCTCCCCATCCTCTCCCATGCCATCGGCGGGGAGAAAAATAGTTGAGGACGCTGGCTCAGTGGTACAAGGCCTGTCCTCTTGCCAATGCTACAGAGATAAAACAGGGTACAAAATAACTAATTAACTCAATTCAAAGAGGGGAAGCTAAGTATCGGTTGCAGTTTTCTGATGTTACCTGGCACCCTGTCACTACCATCACTAAGGGACATTCTATATTAAGCATCTATTTTGTGCCAGGCATTGTGCATATATCACCTCTAATCTCACCACAAACCTATGAGGCAACAGCACAGTGACACAGTACAGAGCAGGCCTGGGTCACTACCCATGGGGCAAAACCTTGGGGACAATAGGTAGTCACCTGGTCTCTTTTTCACGATGCCCAGAACAAATGAATCAACTATTTAGACTGAAAAAAAAGAAAACAACCAAGAGAATTAAAAGATACTATGTTTGCAATAATTTTACAAAATTCTTATGAAAAAAAGGACTGAAAGAAGGTAGGGAGGGAAAGAAAAAGAGGGGGCTTGCCCTGACCAGTGTGGCTCAGTTGGTTGGGTGTCGTTCTGAAAAGTGAAGGGTCGCTGGTTCGATTCCCACTAAGGGCACATGCGTGGGTTGCGGATTGGGTCCCTGTTGGGGCAGTACAAGAAGCAATCAATTGATGTTTCTGTCCCTCTTTCCCTTCCCTTCCCTCTCTAAAATAAATGCATGAATAAATAAAATCTTAAAATAAGGAAGGAAGGAAGGAAGGAAGGAAGGAAGGAAGGAAGGAAGGAAGGAAGAGAAAGACGAAAGAGAAAGAAAGAAAGAAAGAAAAAGAAAGAAAGAAAGAAAGAAAGAGAAAGAGAAAGAAAGAAAGGAGAAAAAGAAAGAAGAAAGAAAGAAAGAGAGAAAAGAAAGAAAAAGAAAAAGAGGGGAATACCCCTGGGCAGGCTTTAAGAAGCAGACACAAAGCCTCACTGGAGCTCGGATACAAGCAGCACAGAACTCCTACAAAATTACAAATGTGAAGAAACAAGCCTGCATAAAAATAAACATATAACAACCAGTGAAATTAGAGCCCTGGGGCTTTAAAAAAACAGGACCACTGACTATAGTACAGGAGATGGTTCATATTCTTAAAAATATAAACAAAACCATAAGGAATAATTTTCTTTTTAAGGAAAAAAGTAAATATTTTTAAAGAAATACCTGGGACTTCCAGAAAAGAGGAAATGAGTTAAAAAACAAAAAACAGACTAGAAATAGCCAGAGAGACCATTTTTGGACGCTAAGAAAGACCTGGAGAAATTATCCAGGAGTTAGTACAGGAAAACCAAGATAGAAAATGTGGAATGGAAAGAAGAGCAACATAAATTCTAACATAGTACAGAAGTTGGTACAAACAACCTGAAAAAGGGTTCGGCAAAATCACTGCAGTTAAGATGTGATGCAGTGAGCTGCCCCTCTGGTTCCACCCCTAGGACCCAGCCCTCATTTCCATGCTGCTGGGAGAATTGGCTGCTGAGCTCGCAGCTGAGCTTCTCTGAGGAAGTTGCCCTTCCTGCAGGGAGCTCTGCCTAGCCCAGGATGAGCACGCCGCCCCCTCAGGGGCGGCCTATAGCTGACCTGGGAGTACGAGACCAAGCTTCTTTGCCCCAATTTGGGACAGCTTGAAGGATCCTCCCAGCCCCAGAGCTGAAGTTATCTATTGTAAGTACATTGCAGTGCAGCTTCTCCCATGACCCAATCCTGCTTCCTTCAATTCCTTGCAGGTGTTGTTGCAAAGGGTACTCCCAAGCGAGTGTCCTGCAGGTAAACCCCCATATCTGTTTCCTAGAGAAACTAACCCAAGACAGTGCCGTGCAGTGAAACCCACGAAATTACACCTCATATGTGTTTTCATCACACCAATAGCAAAAACTTGGAAACAACCAAAATGCTCATCAACAGGAAAATGGATAAACTTGATATGTATATAAAATGTAAAAAAGAAAGAAAAAGAACACATGAGGAAAAATTTATATAATCTTGAAGTGGATAGACCTTTCAAAAGTATACCGCCAAATTTCTAAGTTTCATGCAGTACCCAAGAAACTTAGAGTTTTTTAATTTCTATAAAATTTTAAACCAAAGTTTGCCATATACACATGCTTAAAATTTCCTGGGGACAAAATAAAGAAAAAATTTTAAATCAACCATGTAAAAAAATTGCCACATAGTCAGGCAAAGGGCTAATTTTCTTAATGTATAAATCAATGAGCAAAAGGTTAACAACCCAATAGAAAGATAGGCAAAGGATATGAACAGAAAAGAAACACTTAAACATATGAAAAGATGCTTAACCTCACTCACAGTAAGAGAAGTATATACTAAAACTACGAGACACAGTTTTTTTACTTACCAAATTAACAAATACTACAAAGTTTGATAGCTGTGGGTGTGGCCAGGCGGCGGGGAAACAGAAGCCCTCACACTGCGGTGCGAGTATAAGCTGGTACAGCCTCCACTGAGAGCGGCTTGGCAGTGCCTATGAAAAAAAATTTTTTAATAATTTTGATCCAGCAAAAGTACAAAGAAGTAACCAGATGTCCAAGACTATTGGTTTCCCAGTCTAGCGTCTCAATTTACTGAGAGACATAGGGAGTTGTTTAAATTCAATTTTAAAATCTCCCCTTTAATTTTTAAGTAATTTCCTTTTATTTGCTTGTTTTTAACTTTCCCAATTTACCTCCCTCATGGGCCAGTGCTGTCTAGTGGAGAGAGCATCGGCCTTGGAGGAGCAAGATGGGAGTAGAGGGGGACCTAGAAGTAGTGAGAGCTGGAAGGACTCTTGAAGGTCATGGCTCCCCTTCCCCGCCTTCCCATCCTCAAAGGGCCCAACCCGTCCTTCTCCCCCACTGCCAGCTATGAATCCACCAGGTATTTGTACTGCCCAGGAGCACGACTCGGATTGGTGGACTTGCTCCAAAAGCCTGCTCATTTGGAGAGACCCTCAGGCAAACCCCATCCTGGCCACCTCTCATGGGGGCCCCCTGCTGAGTCATCAACACTAGTCTAATTTCTTGTGATCAGGACAGCAAGCTGGCTTCAGTGACAAACACAGACCAGGCCACAGTGTTCTTTCTACAAAAAGGGCCCAGAGGCAGGTCCCCAGAGCCTCTTGGGTCTGTCCAGTACATGGCCGGTCTGGAACAGGCCTCCCTGTAGTCCTCGCCTGGCTCACACCATCTCTTGGAGGCTCAAAAGGCTCCCAGGCCGCCCTGTGATCTGTCCATCAACCTCAGCTCCACATGTGGGGTTCGCACTGCCCGAGGTGAGGGAAGCTCCCCTGTGGCCTCCTCTGTCATAAATTCCCCTCAGACACCAGACAGGCCTCTCAGCCTGCAAGCCTCCCAGGCCCTTTGGTCCTCACGGGGCCCCCCCAAGTCACCCTGCCTTCTTGGACCCTTCAAGTCCTTTAACTAATCCCCTATTTCTTTCAGGGATCACCAAGGGATCCCTGAAGGCCTTCATGCCCATCCCACCAACATCCCGGGTCCCCAGCAGTCCTGCCTTCAGCCCTCATCCCTCCTGCCTGCAGGCCTGGGGCCCTGGGAAGGCGTGGGCCTGGCCACAGAGCCCCTCCTCCCGCTGGCCCTGCCCAGAGAGGGAGGGATAAAGGGGCGCCAGGCGAGCCCTGCTTCCTTCTCACTGGAGTCTGCAGCTGGGATGGACTCTGCTGGGAGAGAGGGCAGCAGCAGCCATGGTGGGGAAGGCAGACCCCACTCCCCGTGGCCATTCAGGTAGGGATCTGGGTCTCGGGGGAGCACAGGAAGGTGGGGGGCGGGGAATTCTCTGGGGTTTGGCCTGGTGGTTAAAAGCCCAGTCTTTGAGAATTTGGTTGTGAGCTTAGGGGAGGGGCTTCCTTGTTCTCCACCCCAACATTGGAAGAGTCTAGAGATCATCTCCCAGTTCCTCCAAGTTTAGAGGAGGAGACTGAAACCAGAGGGGGTAAATGGCGTACTAGGGCTGCACAACCGGGTCAAGGCTAGCTCAGGGTTTGACCGTTTAGGGCAGGGATTCCCACTTGCCTGCTTTCTCTCTCGCCCAACAAAGGTTTCTCTGCCCCCAAAACGCCTCACAGCTCCCTGTCAGTGGGATCTGGTTTCCTGGTCACCTTCGTAGACCCAGCACTTAGCACAGGGCCCCGTGTTCATAAATATTTGAATGGAAACACTTCAGAGTGAACATTACACCATTAGAGTCATTCTTTTGGGCGTGCTAGCTCACCAGGCCTTCCATCAGATTAGTATACCTTCGCACGAATTCATTTTGCCAACAGCTAGAATAGATGGGTTCCCCAGAGAGAACTGAAGTTTGGGTAAGGGAGGGATAATTGTAGATCTTAGGGTCTCAGTGCAAAGTGGTTTTCCTGGTTCCTTTTAGTGGAAAAGGCAGCCAGGTGGCTAGAGGGAGACAAAAAAAGGCAAAGAATGTAGATGCTCACTGAAGGAGGTTTTCAATTGTTCTTTCTTGAGCTTCGGGCAGGGCCAGGAAGGTGGGCATCCTAGACTAACTTTGGGCCCTCGAGTTTCAAAAGCCCTGCTCCGGGCGCTTGTTTGGCAGGCTCCACGTCTCCCCTCTCTCTGTCCGCAACCTTAGCCTCCTCTGCCCCTGCCCTTTTCCCACCCCCACCCTGCCCCAACAGTTGGTCCTGATTCACCAGGGTCACTGTCAGCGGTCCATCTTTCCAGCCCCCCAACCGCCCAGCCACCAAGCCCCTCTGCTGCCTCCTGTGATCTCTGGCTCCTCTGTCCCCACCCATGGGCCTCAGAATTAGCTTACGAAACTCCTCGAATCCAGCAGCTCACCCCTCACAAGTCAATCTTAGCTAGAGGATTATTGGGCTAAGTGAGGGCACCTGGGTCATAGCACCAGGTCTGTTACTTTACCTCTCTGAGCCCCAGATTTTGAAAACAAAAAAATGACTCCTGACTTTCAAGGTTTGTTTTGAGGATCAAATGAACTAATTTGACATTTCCCCAAACAGAATATGTTTTATAGGTATGTCAAGGGTGTGTGGATGGAAGGCTGAAACAAATAACAACAAAAACAAGTTTAAGCAGCGCTGGGTTAAGTCAAACAGGTTCCTTTGCAGAACTTGTCAGAGCCTTTAATGTGTTCATATACAATAGGCAACATGCAACGTGGCTCTAAGAAGCTACAGAAGGAAGAGTTTCTCAAATTGATTTGATCACTTAACCTCATCTAGTGGGCTGAGGGCCCCTCTGGATGTGCAGGGAGAGCTCTGTCACTGGACCTCGACTCAGCCTCCTCCCACCATTTTCCACCTCATGCCCCGGCCTTCAAAAGCCCCTGCAGTAATGGTGGCAGCGATGTTGATGTTGATGGTAACGGCGGAGTGATGAGAACAGCTAATATTTATTGAGGGCTTGCAATGTGCCAGGCACTTCACATGCACTGTCTCATTAAACTTGGACATCACCCCATGAAGTAGGTACTAATATTATGTTCATTTTACAAATGAAGACGCTGAGGCTTGGAAAGGTGGCATGCCTTGTTCAGACTCACATTACCGGGAAGTACCAGGCAGAAACGGCTACACAGTTTGTGGGACCCAGTGCAAAATGAAAATCAGTGCCCCTTGTTCAAAAACTTAACAACTTCAAGACAACAACAGCACAGCATTAGAGCATGTGACCGCACAGGCCCATGCCCACAGAGCCAGCTCTGGTACCAGCATTCGAACCCATAATTCCGACTCTAGGACCCACAAGACTAGCACTTGGGGGCAGGAATAGTAACCGCTGTGATTTACTGAGCACCTGCTTTGTGCATTGTGCAAAATCTTAAAACACCCTTACGACAGCTCTGAGGCATTTTTACCGTATGTTTGAGGGTTAGTTTCCCGCCCAGTGTTACCCAGTGGGGCCAGGATTTGAACACAACCAACTCTGGAGCCTGTGTCCTTCTCATATCACACGGCCTCTCTATAACTGACACAGATAATCTTTTAGGACCTTTGCCCATGGGGCCTGTCACTGGGGGTCGAACTGCCACTTTGCTCAAGATGGGACGGTGTCCCGAGTCTGCAGATACTTCCAGCGCGGCTTCTGCTTCCACAGACATCGATGCAGGTGAGCACCCCTTCTCGCTCAATGGGAGTGGGGTCAGGGTCACAGGAGGAATTGTCTCTTTGTGGACCACGCATCTCCCTCCAGCCTCTTCTCCCTTCTCAGCTCCAGCGTCTAGGCTGAACGAACTCTGGGCCCTGGGTCGGTTATCCCTCTCTCCTCAACCTTCTCCTCCCCACACAGCTATCAGCAGCACCTGCAGCCCTCTGGCCACCTGCAGTGGGGCCGCCGCTATTCAGAGCCACTTGTCACTCTACCAGAACCCATGCTGGGGCTGACCCGAAGGGGCTCTGAGCCCACCTACTTGCCCTCAGTGGCTGTCGGTTGGGCTGGGGCCAGCTGGGGCACAGAACTTGGCCTGGAGCGGTTGGCCAGCCAGAATGAGGAGCTTGGTGGCAGTCTCTGGAAGTTCCTGTCGCCATCATGTGAGTCATCAGGGGCACAGCAGGTGGACACGAGTGGGATCTGAGGCCGGGGTTCCTGCCCTGTCTCTGAGCAAGGTTCATGTTTCCTTCCACCTCTCTCCCTCCTCAAGATTCCTAGCTAGAGAGAAATTTTCCTACGCCTCTGTTGCTTCTGTGTCCCAGAAGCAGAATACCTTGGTGCCTGGGGCGCCAAACTACATAGTTTCAAATGTCGGCTACACCATTTAATAGCTGTGTGATCTTGGACAAGTCACTTAACCTCTCTGGGCCTCAGTTTTCACATCTACAAAAGGGCACTGAAAATAGTACCTACTGCACAGGGCGGTGGGAGGGTGTGATGGGTTCATACGTGTGATGTGCTTAGCACAGTACCAGGTACCTGGCACAGAGAAAACCTTAAATGCTAGTGATTATTTTTTAAACTATTGCTGTAATTGGGCACAGTCTAACAGAAACGTAAGTCACACGTGTGACTTTTTATAACAGCTTTATTGAGATATAATTCACAAACGAAGAATTCACCAATTTAAAGCATTCAATTCAATATAATATGGTATATTCAGAGTTGTACAAACATTACTGCTGTCTAATTTTAGAAGATTTTCATCACCCCCCAAAAGAAACATATTAGTAGTCATTCTCCATCCCAAACCCCCTTTCAGCCACTGGCTACCACTAATCTGCACTCTGTCTCTATGGATCTGCCTATGTTGGACGTTTCATATAAATGGAATGGTACAATATGTGGCCTTTTGGGTCTGGCTTTTTTTACTCAGCATATATTTTCTAGCTTCACACATGTGTCATGGAGCAGTACTTCATGCCTTTTCGTGGCCAAATAACGTTCCACTGTACAGATCATACTGCTTCTGTTTTATTTATTCATCTGTTGATGGACATTTGGGTTGCTTTTGCTTTTTGGCTATTACGAATATTGTTATGAGCATTCATGTACAAATTTTTGTGTGGACATATGTATTTATTTCTCTTGGGTATATACATAGGAGTGGAATTGCTAGATCGTATGGTAACATATTTAATATTTTGAGGACCTACCAAACTTTTTTTCAAAGGTCACATCATTTTATCATTCACATATGTAATTTAAAATTTTCTAGTAGCCACACTAAAAAGAGTAAAAAACAACAGGTAAAATTAATTTAAATAATATGTTTTATGTAACCCAATATATAAAAAGTTATATATCTAATATCGATATTATTATTTCAACATGCAATCAATATAAAAATTATTACTGAAATCTTTTAGTTTTTTCCTGATACTAAGCTTCAGAGTCTTATGTGCGCATCCCAGCACGTCTCAGTTGGGACTAGCTCCAGAGCCACGTGTGGCGAGCCGCAGCCGTATTGGGCGACACAGTTATAGGTAGTTGCATTAGACTCTTTATAATCCTGACTGGACTCTGAGCTGTCGGGGGCTGGACTTCGTGCGCCCACAGAGCCCTGCATGCAACAGTCCCTCCGTAGATGCCACTGGAATGAGTAAATGAATGAACGGATCCAGTTTTCCCTGACAGCTGCCGATGGAGACCGCAGCCGCTCCCAGGAGTCTCAGCCTAAGTCAGAGCCTGTCCAGGAGCTCCTGGCCTCGCTCCAGAGCACGGACCTTGAGGTATCGCAGGTCGGCGGCGGGGGGTGGGAGGGTGTGTGGGGGTGGGAAGGGGAGGAACAGTGAGAGAGGTGCGGCTATGCCTCAGCCCTGGGATGCCCAGGTCTGCTGGGCTGTATTTACGGTGGCAGTGCGCGTGCGTGTAGGTGTTCTCTGACCCTTCCCGTGGCTGCAGAAGGAGCAGGACAGTCGGGACGTCGTGTGTGGCATCTGCATGGACAAGGTGTGGGACAAGCCAGAGGCCAAGCGGATTTTTGGCATCCTGCCCAACTGCACTCATGCCCACTGCCTGGGCTGCCTGCGCACCTGGCGGAAGGGCCGACGGGGTTTCCCGCTGGATGTCATCAAGTCAGTGTCATGGGGAGGCCAGCAGGGAGGGAGACGAACACCCCAGGGGGGTGTGGGCTCGGAGGCCGCCTGTGAGCTGTGACCGTTCTCCTGCTTCGCAGGGCCTGTCCCCAGTGCCGTGTCCATTCCAGCTACGTCATCCCCCACAAGTTCTGGGTGAGCAAGGCGGCTGAGAAGGAGCAACTCATCAGGAACTTCAAGGCTCGCACTAGGTAAGGCCGGAGGGCGGGACATGACTGGGGTTAGGGGAGAGGGAAGACGGCCCCCGACCCATTCCAGCTCGACCACTGTTTCCCCACACGTGATTCCCCAAATCCTCGAGGTTCAAAGTGATGGAGGCGGCAGGGGAAGGTGTGAGCTATTTCCACTATTTCCGAAAGCCCAATCAATAAATTCTTATCTTGAGCGATTGGGACAGCAGGAGGAGAGCAAGGTCAAGTTCCTCTTCTAGCCTGGCTCAGGATCGACGCAGGCAACTCTGGTTCTTGCTTGGCTTTTATTCCTGATGTTTTTAAAACAGGAAAGTAAATTGATATGAATATCTGTTGTTTGCTTAGATAATCTTTAAAAATTTGGGTCTCAGAGGAAACTAAAATGCAGCCCTTGGAGTCAGGGAAAATTTGGGTAGGTTTTAATCTTCTCGGGGTGGGTAGACATTTATCCAACATCTGGAATTAGCTACAACTCCAGGTTCTTAGTTCCACCTTCCCAAAGGATTTATTACACTTGCAATATGCAAAGTATATTTGGATAAAGGGTGGTAAAGAAGGTTTTGTCTACCTCTGAGACATTCAACCTTGTTGGGAAGACACCTGGATTTTGCCTGAGAACTGTAACAGCTCCATCAACAAAGTTACCGAGATAAAAACTTGGGTGAGCGTCAAGGCGGGGAAGTATTTGAGCTGGTGCTGGGAGAGGAGTAGCTGCTCCTCAGGGGGAAAATGAGAGCACTCTAGGCAGGGAGAGGCCTACGTGGGAAACTACTGGCAGCTGGGACACCAGTTGGGGGTCTTCACCTGGGTATGGCAGGCAACGGCATAATGGAGGGGTTATTATGTGTGATAGACTTTGCACACCACAAACTCAAGTAGAGACTCTTGCTATCCTCACACTGCAAAAGAAGAAACTGAGGCATTGTCCATGTGAAGAAGTGGGTTTGCACTGGCATTCTGACTCAGAGTATGTGCTAGAAGGAATGGTGGGGGCCATACTGACCTGAGAGGAAGGAGGGCCAGACCTGGGTGGCCAACTGACCATGAGGTTGAAAGGAAAGACAAGATGACTAATGTTCCAGCCTTGGTGATCACAGGACTGCTGCTGTCATAAGAGCTGGGTTAGGGAGGCCAGTGGGAATTTGGACAGGCAAAAGTGGGGGGTCTGTAGGCTATTGGGATGGAGCGGTCCTTACGCTAGCTTTGGTCAGATGGGGGAAGGAGGAGGAGGAAGAGAAAGGGATGGCCATTCAGAGGAATTCCCAGACAGCTTGGGTGGCCAGTGGGGTCCTGCATTCACACTGGGACCAGAGGAAGTTGTAAAGACTCAACTGTTGGAATCGGGCAGAGTGATAATGCAGGAAAAAGACTACAAACATGTACTCTCTCCCCTTCATCTGTCTTTCCCACAATAATATTGCTCTTACTTAAGTGGATCACAAGTTGCCCACAAACCCCTCCTGTATCTAACGTTTCACGGAGAGAAATTGAAATCTCAGACGTGAGAAACGTCTTAATCAGTTTCATTAACTAGCAATTATCAAATCATAAGAATAGGACATTGTTCTACCTTGGTTAGAGAGACATATTTCAGGGTTATCTGCTATCCCCCCTTCCTTTGGTGGTATTACTGAAACTTAGTTCGAAGGAGGAAAGATTTCCCAGCTCACTGCTGGCCCAAGTCCTGACTGGGAATGAACGAAAGCCCCGCCCCCACCTCCTTGAGACTTCACTGCCATCTGCTGGAAAACAGTTGTAATAAATGTAAAATCAACACTATGAGGCTGGTGGTGGTGCTTGCGTAGATGTAGCTGGTGCCTTTGTGCTATGTACAACCTGCAACACCTTGTGTGTCGGCCTTGAGTGCCCCTTGTTCCTGGGGCAACAGAGCTTGAAGGCGATGAATGGTCTTCTCTCCTCCTGTCCTCTCCCCACGTAGCCAGATCCCATGCCGGTTCTTCATGCGGGGGAATGGCCGCTGTCCCTTCAAGTCTGACTGCATTTACCTGCACCAGCTCCCGGATAAGGCCTCGTCCTCGGATCCTCCGTGCCCCGGGCGCTTACAGCTGGCCTCTGGGAGTGAGGTGGTAACAGCAGGAATATGGGGCATTTTATAACAAATGTCTGTGACAAATGCAAAACCTGTATGATGTCTATGATGTTAATGGAGCCTGCTTAAATGTGGCACCTGCCCAATCTTATGTGGGAGCGCAATTCCGTTGTTCCTGGGGCAATTAGGGTTGAAGCCGATAGCTTTTCACTGATTTCTGTCTTTACTCCCAGGTGCTGGGCCCAACAGCGTTGCTAGAGGACAGAATGTTCACAGATTATACCCTGGTCATGGCCTTCTGGGCTTTAGAGCTCCTGCTGGATCCCAACAGTTCTTACCACAGTCTCCTGTAGCTAGGATCACCGTGCGGGGGATGTGGCTGAGGGGCAGGGTTTGCTAGGTGGTAGGTCTTTTCCCTTTTGGGGTTGGTTGGGGGTTTAAAGTAGCCAGCCCTCCATCTCGGTGAACATGGGAAGAAGGGTGGAGGGCTCTGGGGGAAGGGGAAGTGTTCTCACTCTCTTTCTAGGGACTTGGATTTTAACTTTGCTCTTTTGTAGGGTTCTGAAAGAAAACCAATAAAATGCACCTAAGCCATCACTCTTGGTGTCTGAAGAGTGTCTGCTCATAGCCCAGATGCCCTACCCCCAACCCCACCACAGGTGGCTTCTGCATTCAATGTGTCGCTGTATCAACCATCACTTAGCCTCTGGAAAACTTAACACTCATAAGAGTATGAGTGGAAAGGGCATCTAACATCTTAGTATTATAAAAATAGTAATGATGTCACAGGTCCCATAAAAGTATGCGGAGGATCCCCCAGTGTTACTAAATCATGCTTAGAAATTTCCTCCCTGCTCTCTTTGCATCGTCAAGAATGCAGACCTTGGTGGGCACGAGTTAGAGTCACCACGAAGTAAAGGTAGTTGAGGATGGATGGGCACGGCATTGAAGGCTGTCTGGCATTCTGGCTCTGCCCACTACTTGCTAGGCAGAGCCAGACAGCCAGTCATTTGAAGACCAGACACACCTCCTACAAAGTTAAAATTGCTAACCTGATATAGAGGTGCCTAGAAAAATTTGTTAACTGCTATTTTGGCCTTTGTGAAGCAGGCGCTATCTAAGAAATCTGAGTCTTTTCCAACAACTCCCTTGAAATTATTTGGGGGAAAACTTTTTAAAAATATTTATTTTTAGAGGCATGGGAAAGGAGGGTGAGAGAGAGAGAGAAACATTGATGTGTGAGAGAAACATCGATCGGTTGCCTCTTGCATACCTTCAGCTGGGCACATGCCCGGACTGGGAATCAAACCGACAATATTTTGGTTGTGAGGCCAGCACGCAGTCCAGTGAGCCACACCAGCCATTTTAAAAACATTTTAAATTTTGCACAAAATATTCCTTACCACTTCCTATACTATTCGGATGAAAAGCCAAGTTCCCCTCTATGACCACAAAACCTCATAAGATCTGGTTATTTCCCTAATCTCATTTCTTATTACACTCCAGCCACACCTCTGCCCCCAGGGCCTTTGCACTTGCTGTTCCCTCTGCCTGAAATGGTCTCCCCACAGACCTGACCACCTATTTAAAATTACCTCTCTCTTCCCTGCTATATTCTTCTTAATAAAAGCACTTATAAGAAGTGTTTATAAAAGCACTATTACAATGAAACATTCTATTATTTACTTAGTTATCTGTTTCTCCACATTTGAGTGTCAGCAACAATGTGAACAAGGGTCTTTGTTTTGTTCCCTGTATCCCCAGCTCTAGGTGCACAGTGGTTATTTGTTGAATGATATTCTGGGATGCAAGGTTGGTACAACATCCTCAAATCAATAAATGAGATTCACCACATGATCATATCAATAGATGCGGAGAAAGCATTTGATAAAATCCAGCACCCATTTATGATAAAAACTCAGCAAAATGGGATTAGAGGGAACATACCTAAACGTCATAAAGGCCATATATGGCAAACTGACTGCCGGCATCATCATCAATGGGCAAAAACTACAAGCCTTCCCCTTAAGATTCGGAACAAGACAGGGATATCCGCTTTCACCTCTCTTATTCAACATAGTACTGGATGTCCTAGCCACAGCAATCAGACAAGAGAAAGAAAGACAATGCATCCAAAATAGAAAGGAAGAAGTAAAACTGTCTTAATTTGCAGATGACATGATACTGTACATAGAGAATCCCAAAGAGTCTACCAAGATGCTACTAGAACTGATAAATGAATTCAGCAAAGTATCAGGATACAAAATTAATATCCAGAAATCAGCTGTATTTTTATATGCCAATAATGAACTAACAGAGAAATTTAAAAAATAATCCCATTCACAATTGCTACAAAAGGAATAAAATACCCAGGAATAAACCTAACCAAGGATGTAAAAGACCTGTAGTTGGAAAATTATAAGACACTGAAGAAAGAAACGGAAAAAATACAAGTAAGTGGAAGTACATACTGTGTTCATGGATAGGACAAAGTACATCATTAAAATGTCCATACGACCCAAAGCAATCTATAGATTCAACGCCATTGCTATCAAGATTCCAATGACATATTTCACAGAACTAGAACAAATATTTCAAAAACGTGTATAGAACCGTAAAAGGCCCCACAGAGCAAGAGCGATCCTGTGGAAAAAGAACAAATTTCGAGGAATCAAGCTACCTAATGTGAAACTATACTCTAAGACCATAGTAATCAAAACGGCATGATACTGGCATAAAAACAGGCACATAGATCAATGGAACAGAATAGAGAGCCCAGAAATAAACCTACACCTTTATAGTCAACTAATATTCAACAGAGGAAGCAAGCACACACAATGGGCTAAAGACAGTTTATTCAAGAAATGGTGTTGGGAAAACTGGACAGATATGTGCAGAAAAACAAAACTAGACCAGCTTCTCACACCACACACAATAAATTAAAAATGGATCAAAGACTTAAATGTTAGAACCGAAACCATAAAAATCCTAGAAGAAATCATAGGCAGCAAAATCTCGGACATTGCTCGTAGAAATTTTTTATCAGCTATATCTCCCCAGGCAAGGGAAACAAAAGAAAAAATAAAAATTTGGGACTACATCGAACTAAAACGTTTTTGCACAGCAAAGGAAATCAACAAAATAAAAAAAACAACCCACAGAATGGGAGAACATATTTCCCGATACATCTGATAAGGGGTTAATATCCAAAATTTATAAAGTACTTACAAAACTCAACATCAAAAAAACAAACAACCTAATTAAAAAATGGGCAAAGGACCTGAATAGACATTTGTCCGAAGGGGACATACAGCCAACAGGCAAATGAAAAGATGCTCAATGTCACTAATCATCAGAGAAATGCAAATTAAAACCACAATGAGATACCACCTCACACCTGTCGGAATGGCTATCATCAATAAATCAACAAACAACGAGTGCTGGTGAGGATGTGGAGAAAGGGGAGCCCTTGTGCACTGTTGGTGGGAATGCAGACTGGTGCAGTCTCTGTGGAAAGCAGCATGGAGATACCTCAAGATATTAAAAATGGATCTGCCTTTTGACCCCGATTCTGGGAATATATCCAAAGGAACCCAAAAAACTAATTTGAAAGAACGTAAGCACCCCTATGTTCATTGCGGCATTATTTACAATTATCAGATATGGAAGCTGCCCAAGTGTCCATCAGTAGATGAGTGGATAAAACAACTATGAGCATTTTACACAATGGAATACTACTCGACCATAAAAAAGAAGAAAAGTTTACCCTTTGGGACAGTATGGATGGACCTAGAGAATTAAGTGCTAAGTGAAATGAGCCAGTCAGAGAAAGACAAATACCATATGATTTCACTCATATGTGGAATCTAATGAACAAACTGAACTAACAAGCAAAATAGAGACAGACTCAAAGAGAGCAGGCTGACAGTAGTGGGGTGAGGGGAGGTAACGGGGTGGAGGGATTGAGTGAAAACGAAAAAGGACTCATGGACATGGACCACAGTGTGGTGATTGCTTGGGGAGGGGGTATAAGGGGACTAAATGGTAATGGAAAAAATACAAGAATAAATTTAAAATGTAGAACTCTATAAAGGAAAAAAAAGATTTATTAAATGAATGGACATGCGTGTGGTAGCAGCAGAAGTTCAGATGATGGGAAATACAAGATGATACTCAAAGAAGGGCTTATGGGGTGCTGTGGGGCTCCTCTCCCCTCTCCCTTTATTCCTATCCTGTACACTGTGATCCCTCCTGAAAGGATTCTAGGACCCAGTTCCAATGTGTGATGTGTGGAAGCTTCCCCACGCCAACAAGCAATTCTCGGACGACAACAGAGGCCGAGAATTCAACTCAATTCCGATACCAGTTTTGCGGAGATAATCAGATTTCACAGGCAAAGGGCTCAGTCCCACAGACCACCCTCCACTTCAGTGCAAGCCCAGGTTATTACCTGTGCTTCTGACCCACCAGCTTCACAGCAGAGAGCCCCGCGACCCTTTCTTCGGGTTCAATTAGTTTGCTAGAACGGCTCACAGAACTCAAGAAAATCCGTATACTCACTGGTTTACCGATTTATTAGCAAGGAAATTAAATAACATGAATCAACAGCCACGTGAGGAGACACACAGAGCGAGGTCCCAACGGAAGAAGCTTCTGTCCTCCAGGAGTTTGGGGCCCAGCAAGGTGGAAGTGCTCTGGTTCCTCCACGTGGAAGCTCAAAGGAAAAGGCCCAGGCGGTATTCTTTTTCGGGGGTTTTACGGAGGCTTCATTTAGGTAGTTATGAATGACTAACTCATTGGCCATTGGTGATTAATTCAACCTCAAGCACCGCCCCCTCGCTCCTCGCCCCCCGACCCAATCAGGAGGCGGAACTGAAAGTTCGTCTAACCACGAGATTGACTCCGATTGGGTGGGATCCAAAAGTCACCTCATTAACATATCAGGAACTCTTGTTACTGCGGAAATTTCAAGGGATTTGGTAGCTGTAAACCAAGAACTGTGGAAGAAGACCAAATATGTCTGACGCGTATATTTCAGTCATCTGAATGAACAAGTATCTATATATTTCTTATAAATCACAATAATGCACCTCCTTTTGCCGGAAGCCTGCCTCTAACAAAGTTCCTTCAACTGAAACCCTGAGAGGTGGAGCCAACCCGCCCTCATCTAAACAATCAAAGCAAGGCTGCTTCTTGCCTTTAGGAGGAAGTTCCAAGCAAGACCTTTGGCTATATAAAGGGCGTTAGCTTTTACTGCGACCCCATTCTCAGGGATATTTGCACACCAAATATTTCTGGAGAGGACTAAAACCCGAATGATGGCAGTTGATGGCCTGTGAAACAGGTGACGTCATGATTGGGTGGTAAATTGTGATCAAAGCCTATCGCAAAGCCCATGATCTACAAGCAACATGGGAGAGCGCTAAAATTAAATGATGGTTGGATTCTGAAGTACAACAGGACCGCTGCCGTCCTTTCTGCACCCTCGCCCTCCTACTTAAGAGAGCAGTGGAAGAAGGTTAAGGACAGCAGCCGAGGGCCCCCACCTCCATTAAGCTCCCCCCTGCCTCACTGTCTGGTATGACTCCAGCCACACACAGACACCCTTCGTGGTGCCCCCGTTCTTTCTAAGGCACACGCTCTCGGTCTTCCCAGCTCCCCTACTCTGTTCCATTTACTCTTTCTGGCCCCGCCCCTTCCGGCCTGCCGTGACGCCACGAGCCTGGGCGGGCCTCTAGCTTCTTTCTCTTTCTTACCGCACGCAAATCCCGGGCTGAAGCGGTGGCGTTTTGATCGCTGAGGAGGGAATGCGGCGGGCGCGGGAAGGTTCCTGCTGCGGCATCGGGGCGAGTACTGGAGTCCTCCCTTTCTCCAGGCCTCTGAGCTGAGGCCCGAAACAGAGCCGGAGGCAGGGCGGAAGGGGAGGCGACGCGCGTCCGGGGCATGGCAGCCCGGAACACGGCGCCCGCTCGGGCCGAGAGCTCGGAACTGGCGCCTTGGGCTCATCTGGAGGCCTCCGCCAGCCTCCTGCTGCAGGCGCTGCAGGCGGGGCCGGACGGGGCGCGGCGAGGCCTGGGTACGCTGCGGATGCTGGGCAGGCGCAGCGGGGAGCCCTTCGCCTGGGGCCGCGTCCTGGAGTCGCTGTGCGGGGAGGAGGCCGTCACGGAGGGCCTGGACTGTCGGCTGCAGTTGTAAGTCGTCCGGCCGGCCCCGCTGGAGGGGGCTGCATTCCACCCTCCACAGTCGTGTGAAGCAGGGGCTGGCGCCTCCTACCTTCTCTAGAGGAGGAGACCGAGGCTCAGTGAGGTTAATTAATTCCCCACGGCGAGCGCTTCCTGCAGCTGGACCTGGTGGTACTCCGTTGGGTACCTACTGTGTGCCGGCCATTGCTGCCTGGGTGCCTGGACGCAGGACACGTCTTCGGCTGGGTGTAGATGAACAATTAGAAGTCGGGCTCAAATCGATTTTGATAGCACATTCCGTCTCTAAAAAATTGAACTCGTACTTTCAGTTTAGGCACACTTATGTATAAAGTGTATACATGTGTTAAAATATGTACAGTATCACGTATACAAAAATTGAAATTTAAAATGAGATAAATGACAAACATCTGGTTGTGGTGGCTTTATATCATTTTTTCAAAGCATTAATAGTAACATCACTTAAGGAGGGTGAATTTGAACTTTTTTTTTTTTTGCCTTTTTATGTAGCTGACAATTCCTACTAGGTGCAGAGGTGTCAGCCCTACCATTTTCTTATTTCGTTGTGATTCCGTTATTGGTATTTACTTTTTTTTTCAGGCGTCCGATAAGCCATGTGTCTGTTTTGTGAGGGTTCCCTTTTCTTAAAAAGAGTTCATACTGTACTCATAAATGCCTTTAACTATTATAGTTAACTAAAATACACAGAGTAAAAAATGTGAGTGCCCCCTGCAGCCTCTAGGGGTATGAAGAGCCAGTATTCCGCTCTTGGAAACCCCTGCCTCAGAATTAGGCAAGGGCCAATCCATATATTAAACATTTGTAATACTTAATTTCTTGTGTTTTAGATAAGTAGAAGCAGAGGTTCTTGTATTTTCTTCCCACACTCTACTTTAAATTTATTTCAAGAGACGGGTCAGGAGAACTTTCAAAACCCCCAAGTCGGAGTCTATAGAAATGCTTTCCAGCTGTCTAGCTTTCTCTGGACAGAGGAAGGGGAGGGGGTGCTTAACCTAAGGTCCCTGGATAAAACTGTACTTAAATATCATTGTTTTCTTTTGTAATCGTATGCATTTTATTTTATACATTTAACACTTATTTTGATAAGGGAGGGTCCATGTAGACACACACACACACAAAGCTAAAAGCCTTTTAAATAGGGTCTTCCTCACCTCTCTACTCCCAAATATAATCGGTCATTTTAAAAAAAAGATTTATTTTATTTTTAGACAGAGGGGAAGGCAGGGAGAAAGAGGGAGAGAAACATCAATGTGTGGCTACCTCTTGGGAGCCCCTTACTAGGGACCTGGCCCACAACCCAGGCATGTGCCTTGACTGGGGAATCGAATTGAACCAGTGATGGTTTGGTTCACAAGCCGACGCTGAAGCAACTGAGCTATACCAGCTGGAGCCGTTTTTTCAAACTTATACTCTCGCTCTCTTTCTCACTTAGTGTTCATTTTCCATAAAAGAAAGTTGCTTTTTTTCCCTCTCACACACATCCAAAATACCTCTGTGTGTGATGTTGAACGGCCCTTTAAAGTTGTGTATAGGGAGAAGCAGAGGCATGATGGATGGTGGGCTAGATGCACCCATGACTTGCCAACCCAACGAACCTCAGGTCACCCAGCATCTGGATTTGTGCCTTCACAACATTACAGAAAGTGACATTGCTCTGTCCTCAGCAGCCCTTGCTGATATCTGGACACTTATTCTCAGAGTTAATTCATTCAGTAAAGGTGTACCAAGTGCTTGCTGGGGGCTGGTGCTGTGCTGGGGACTGGGACACAGGAAGGAGACAGACTGTCTGCCTCCCAGGAACTCATTTTGGTGAGAGGACCATCAGGGCTGGACAGATGTCACTCTGCGATTTCCAAATGGAGCACAGGGCCACAGACAATATTGCACAGCATCTTGGAGTATTTTTACATAAAGTTTGGGCAAGGGCTTTTTTTCTTTTTTACGTAAAAGAAGCGTGAAATTTTGAGCTGAAATAGGAAGTGTCAAAGAACAGGGTCCAGCGTAGAATATAGATGCTCAGTGAACACTGGTCGAATGACTCGTGCTGTCCCGCTCTCCATCCGCGCTGACTCATAGGTACTGCCTCCCAACCCCACATCTGTCCGTTCCCACCTAGCCTCTAGCTCTGCCCAGCCTGCCCTATGTTCCTTTCAGCAAGACTCTTAATCGCTTGCCTCCCTTTGCTCAGGAAACCGCTGCTGCTGCGATTGCCTGTGTTATGCCAACGGAACCTGATGTGCCTGTTGATGGCCGTTAGGCCGTCACTCCCTGAAACCGGGCTGCTCCCTCTGCTGCAGATTGCACGGCAGGACCCAAGCCCTGACCCTGATGCCTGGCTTCAGGCCCTGGGGAAATTGCTGCAAAAGGACCTGGGTGTTGGCTTCCCCACTGAGGGAGCATCCCCACTGTCTGAAAGTTGCCAGAGACAGCTCCGAGACCTGTGTAGGCAGCTGGGCCCCGGGGTCAGGAGGTTGAAGTTGGCTCAGTCTCCAGACACTGAAGAGGATAAAGAGGAGGACAAGGACTCCCAGTGGCCTGGGAAACGTAGAAGGGAGCCAGAGGAAGAACCCGTCAGTCCTGACAGGGACAGGGCCCCCAAAAGACTCCGGCGTTTGGGAAGGGAAGAAGAGGAAAGCTATGAGGAGGGGAGAGCTGAACATGAGTCTTTGGAAAGTCTGGCAGAAGGAGGAGGCACATCACCCATTAAGAACCAGCCCGTCGTGGGGTCTGAGCCCACTGAGGCTGGCCAGAGGCTGGAGGATGCTAAGGGATCAGCTGAGAGTTTGGAGTTACCCAAAGTTATCCAGGTACGGGGGTGAGGAGGCTGGGTTTAGAGTGATCCTTCAGGAGTAGGGGGTTTATCCAGGGCAAAAGCCAGTTGGGACACTTTCTCAATTTGTCCATGGAGCAAGGGGCAGGAGGGTGGGGTTAAGGGCACATAGTCTGCTCCACAGACTCTGGGGAAGGGAGTTAAGGGAGGCAGGAAACACTTAACCTAATGATCTCTAACATGAGGTTAAAGGGTACCAGTCAAGAGTAGAGGCTCCAGAGCCACCCCACCTTGCCAGCCCATGGGAGTGCGGGGGAGTGATGCCAGCACCCCCCTGCCCTCCCAACCCAAGTCCTGGGGCTACCCGCATTGGGGTGGATGCAGAGAAGACAAGTCTAGACAGCTGGATTTGCACGGCCCTTGTCTAGTTTGAGTTCTTAAGCTCTTTTCAAGGTTTAGGCTTTATGGTTTTGGCACTCTTGAATCACCCCTGCCTACTAGCTCCCTCCGATTTGGGGTCTTCTCAGGAGAAGCAGCTGGGACTGGGCTTGAGACTGTGCTGTATGGGTAGGAACCTGGCAGTGACTGGACTGTCCTCTGCAGGACCAGGTTCCCAGGCTGCAGAAGCTGCTCAAGACCTTCGGGGAGGTGAGTGGCCCTACCCTGCTCACCACAGCCCTCCTTCACCTCCCTGGACCTCAGCCATGCTCAGGGGGGCACAAGTGCAGTCAGGCACAGGCTCTTTGGGTGAGAGGTTTTGGACTGAAGATGGGGGGAGAGTCACTTCAGGGCATTTCTGGGCCCTGCACCTACCAGATGTGTCGTCTGGCAGTACCTTCCTGAGTCCTCAGCCACCCACTCCAGTCAAAGGGGTGGCCTCAGCGACCTGTCATCAAGCACTCTGCCAGCCCTAACATGGGGTTTGCTTTCCCAGGGGTTGGAAGGGTTGGAGGACGCCCCCCCACTTGAACTGCAGCTTCTCCATGAATGCTGTCCCAGCCAGGTGAGTCCAGAAAGATTGCCTGGACCTGAGGTTACATCTCTCCCCAGCATTTTTCTTTTCTTCAATTTTCTTTTCTAAGAGTTTATTTATTTATTTGCTTTCAGACAGAGGGGAAGGGAGGGAGAAAGAGAGGGAGAGAAACATCAGTGTGTGGTTGCTTCTCACGTGTCCCCTACTGGGGACCTGGCCCACAACCCAGGTGTGTGCCCTGACTGGGGAATCGAACCAACGACCCTTTGGTTTGCAGGCTGACACTGAATCCACTGAGCTACACCAGCCGGGGCTCCCCAGCATTTTTCTAATTAACTTCATGTTCCCCAGCCTCATGTGACATTTTGGGAGGGGATTTTGTTTTTTTGGTTTTTTGTCTCTTAGGGGTCACCCCAAGTACGAGGGGGAGGAGGCTGTGGTTTTTTCAGCCCTCGACTCCGCCCCATAGGGCACCTCTCCCAGCCTTACCTTACCCTGGGTGTCCTTGCCCTTACCCCTCTGCTGCCCAGTTGGCTTGAGAAGCCTAGCAGAGGCAGATGGAATGTCCCTCTGCTTTCCCTCATGCTCGGCAGATGGACCTGCTCTGTGCCCAGCTGCAGCTCCCCCAGCTCTCGGACACAGGCCTTCTGCAGCTCTGCACCTGGCTGCTGTCCCTTTCACCAGACCTGAGCCTCAGCAATGCTGCTGTGCTGGCCAGGAGCCTCTTTCTTGGACGGGTAGGTGCTTTGGGGTGCACTCAGACCGCCAGGCACAGTTGGGGGGAGAGTATGAGCCCTCAGAAGGGTTGTGCTTGGCAGAGGGTGTTCTAGCCTTGCAAGCATCTGGCCGGTCCTGGCAGCCTGGGGCAAGGGAGGGGCATGGGTCCCTGGACCCTGGGCCCACATGGAATCTAATTCCTCCTTGAACTTCAGACCATTCCAGAAGGATTTGGGCTCAGGGAATTGGGGGCTGGGGAAGGGAGCTATATACTTTTTCCAATGGGTGGGTCCATGTGAGTTCTAGATAAAATAACTTTTTTCCTTCTGTAACATATATCACCATCTGAAATATGTGTCTGATAAACATTTATTGAAGGTAAGAAGACATGAATTAAATAGTATTTTCCTCCCTATTGGCTGTAGATTCTCTCCCTGACTTCCTCAGCCTCCCGCCTGCTCACAACTTCCCTGACTTCCTTCTGTGCCAAGTATACCCACCCCGTCTGCAGAGCCCTCCTGGGCCCCGTGCTCCGGGCCCCAGAAACAGGTAACTCTGGAAACAGCCTTCACCCCAGGGTGACCCTGGCAGGAGTTGGGCATCCAGTGAGTAAAACTTTGCTTCCCTGATGATGCCCCTATAATGAGCTGAGCATCCCGTTCCCTGCTGTGCCATCCTCTCCTGCCATTTTCTCCAGATTTCCCCCGTCTGCCGTCCCCTACCCAGGTCCAGCTCAAACGGAGTTATTGTGTTGCCTTATGAAGGACGAGGCCCTGGAACCAGACCGGCAGGTTCTAATCCTGGGGTGAGTGTACAGGCTTCCACGCTTCTGCTCCCACCGTCTCCCCCCGGCCGAGTCTGTTCCTGGCATTCTGGAGTTGGAGCCGCTGGGCACCAGGCTCTGTGCCTGAAAGATAGGAGGTGCCCCCTCCCACTGTTGTCTGAACCTGACTTGTGTCTTCCCACCTGGGCCCGTGCAAGTTGCCATTCTGTGCCCCTTCTCAAGCCGAGGGTTTCTGTCTTCCCTGCCAGGTGCCTTGTGGAATGCAGGAAGAGGCTGGTGGTCCCGACTCTTGAGTGGTTCACAGCGTAGTTGGAAACTGGCGCTGTGGTTATGAGCACTGGCTCTGGAGTCAGACAAGACATGGTTTTAAATCTCAGCTTTGCTTTTTTTTTTTTTTAACGTGTAATGCAAACATGTTATTCCATATCTCTGAGCTTCTCAGAGTTTCTTCATGTGAAAAATGGAGATAATACTCACTGTGTAGGTTTTTTCTAGATATTAAATGTGATAATTCATAGAAAGATCTCAGTATAGTACCTGGCACTTAGTAAATGCTAAGAAATTGTTATTAAATTGGAATTAAAATTGGGGAGTCACGACACAGACATGTAGAAATACTGAGTAGGTAAAACCCCACTGGACACCAACATGAAATACAAAATGCTAAGTGTAATATGAATAGGGGACAGTCTCAAAAATAATATCAGTCTCCACATATCGAGCGCTGTCCTGTGCTTTGGGTTCATTTTCTCAGCCTTCATGCAGTCTGAGGTAGGTGCTGCCCTAAAGATGCTCAGAGAGAGGGTGTGGGATGTGGCCAAAGGTCACACAGTAAGCAAGTGAGAAAGGCTGGGATCGAACCCAAGTCCGTGCACCCAAGAAGCCACACTGTCTGTGTGACATGTTGCCTTTCCAGACAAGCTGAGGACCACTCGGGAGGACAGGAAGCCCAGCCGGAGTGGGCCTCACTGTGGGTGGGCCCCGCAGGGAAGGCTCACCTGCTCCAGGAAGCCTCGTGTGTGTCATCTCATCCATCCTTATGCTCCCTGGGTCACCCTCAGGTTTTGTACTCAGGATGTGTTCTTGACCCTTGGTCACTTTTCAGGGGACCTTCGTACACCCCACTGACAAATCCACTGTCAGCTCCCAGGGTCTTGGGTTGTGGCCTTCCCAGCACTGAGTGCAGGCTCGGCAACAATGGCTACTGGGCGGCCGGCGGAGTTGGGGGGATCTGACTCTTTCCTCTGGTGATGGAGATCTTGGCTGTGCCCAGGGCCTTGCCCTGCCTTCAGGTAGGAGCAGTAGATACTGAGGCCTGGGTGGGAGGCCAGGCTTTACCCACCAGGGCCTGTGCTTTACAGACAGATCTTGGAGTTGCCGTGGAAGGAGCAGACTTTCTTGGTGTTGCAGTCACTCCTGGAGCGGCAGGTGAGCAGGCTGCCTTGGGGAGGAGTGGACAAATAAGTGCTGCAGAGCTGTGGATGAGTGGGGGGCCCTTGGGTTTCTGGTCCCTTCGGGGATGGAGGGGCAGGCAGGACAGCTGCCCTACGACAGGGGAGGAGAGAAACCTGGGGCTTAAAGGCTGGTGGCAGAGAGCTGACTGCCTGGTAAATCCCATCAGTGCCTCTTGCAGGGTTGGGAGCCTTGCGGAGGGACTTTCTGATGTGAGCTAATACTTGCATAACTCCTGCTATGTGTGTGTATAAATTTAGTTTTATTTTTGAATAGGTAATAAATTCATATGTTCATAATTTTGAAACCTCAAAAAGATAATAGCAGTATTCCCCAGCCATCCAGACTCCCCTCCCCAGGGTGGAGTGTTATTAGTTTCGGGTATCCCTCCCACAGATGCTTTATCCCTACCAGGACACAGGTGTAAGTGCTCTCTTCCTCCGCTTTTTACATAGATGGTAACAGCAAGCTCGGTGCTCTGTATTTTGCTTTATTCACTTAACAGTGTATTTTGGCAATTTTTCCCTATCAGTACATAAAATTCTGCCTCATATGTTTATAACTTAGGTGTTGACTCAACCTCTTTACGTCTGTTTCCTCACCTACTGAAGGGAGTGATGATGGCACCTACCACATAAGATGGTGGTGAGGTTTAAATGGGGTAGTTGGTGTAAAGTGCTCGAGTGTGCCTGGTGCGTAATAATGTTTATTAAATTATTTTATAGAGAGCTATTATTATTATTATGCCGGCAGTACCACTCCTGTATATCTTCAACCCTAAGCCAGGCTAGGGATCCTTGGCCTCCCTTGGTCCTAATCTGAGCCTTTACAATGGTTACCACAATTTTCTGAGAGCTGCGTGCCAGCTCCATGTTCATTTATGTCATTTAATCCTTTTCACAGTCTTCAGAGTTAGATTTTATGAGCCCCATTTTATAGGTGTGGAAATTGAGACTTCGTTTGGTTAAGTGATCTGCACAGGGTCACCTAGTTAAGAAGTGATGGACTTGGGAGTTGAATGCAAGGCCTTTTGCACTACCGTCTCAAATCCCAATGATTGCAGGTGGAGATGACCCCCGAGAAGTTCAGTGTGTTGATGGAGAGGCTCTGTAAAGAGGGGCTGGCAGCCACCACGTCCATGGCCTATGCCAAGCTCATGCTGACAGTGATGACCAAGTATCAAGCCAATGTGAGTGTTGGTAGGGCCACGAGGGCTGGTCCTGCTGCTCTGAACCTGCCATGAGGGTGTACATGTGTTTCCCAGGGAGAAAACCCTGAATGTTAGCCAGGGAAACCACAAGTTCACGCCCAGGACTAGGGAATGAGCCTACTTAGAGAGTTCACTCATTCAGCCAACATCGCTCTGGGCCATATGCCATATGGGGAATCAGCAATGACCATATCACAGTCACTACCCTTGACCTGACCCTCCGCCCTAACACCAGGTTGGTGAGAGGGGAGAGAGATGATAAACAGAGCATTGTAATATCTGGTAGGAGTCAGGTGAGAGGTGAGCATAGGGCTTTTGGTGACAGGAAGAGGGGAGGGGGCAACTAAACCTTGTTTGTAGTTGTGAATTGAGACAGGCTTCCTGACTTTTAAAAGGTGAGTGTTAGTCAAGGGTCACGGTGGAGGAAAGGGCATTCCAGGCAAAGCAACCTGTAAGCAATGAATGCCCAAGGGGTCTACAGGTAGTTCATTGAAGCTGGGGTCTAAAAACACGAGAGTTGATGATGGTCGGAGATGAGGTTAGCTAAAATACCAAGAGCTAATGCTTGCATTAACTCCTGCTACATCTCAGGCACTGCTCTAAGTCCTTACATATGTTAACTCGCTGGTTTTTCCATGTGTTAGCACTATGAGAAGATACCATTAGCTCCATTTTGTAGAAAAAGAAATTGAGACTCCGAGTGGTTAAAATAACTTGCCCAAGGTCACCTTGCCAAGCCATGGTAGCATCTTTCGAAGGGCTCTGTAGGTTATGGTGAGGAGCTTGGACTTTATCTTGAAGGCCAGGTATTCTTGCCTGCGGGCTCTTTCCCTTTTTCTTGAGAGTCACGGACCCATTTGATGATTCGATAAAAGCTATAGCTCCTCCCAAAAGAAAATAAATGCATGAACACAGATCTTATGGACACATATCAGGAGGCCCCCTGGGCCCTCTAGAGTACGTCCGAGAAGAAGAACCTCCAATATGAGGCTTCAGGAGTTAACCCAGGGCCTTCGGCTGGAGTGACTTGGTAAGATTTGCATTTTATAAAGAAACCTCTGGCCTCTTTAAGGAGTAGGGACTAGAGAGTGAAAATACAGAGTTGAGACCTATCGGGAGGTTGTACCAACAGGTTAGGAAAGAAAAAGTTTGGCCCAGAGGGAAGGTGGCAGTCGCAGTGGACTATCTCTGAACCACAGTTTCCGTACCTGTAACTGGGAGGGTTGTGAGGATTTTATGAACTAACGCACATAATGTGCTGCCACATAGTAAGCACTCGGTTGTCAGTTGTTATTAATATGGCTGACTTAGTAAGTGGTACAGTTAGTATCTGGCCCAGGCCCACCTGAATCCAAAGACTTTGCTTCACCATGTTGAAATAATGAGGTTCGACTCCTCAGGGAGTCATTGCTTCTTTCCACCCTCCTTAAGTCCAAGATGCGTCCCTGTTCTGAGTAGAGCCCAGGGTTGGATGCGAGGGGAGGGGTCAGCTTCTGGAGTCCTGACTTGATTCTTCCTTCCCCCTAGATCACTGAGACCCAGAGGCTGGACCTGGCTGTGCCCCTGTCGCTCAACACCACTTTCCTGAGGAAGTCCCTGCAGGCCGCCCTGAGACATCTGGCCCCCTGACCTTTCCACCAAGGGACCGCTCTCCTAGAGCTCTCTCACCAGCTTCCTAAAGGATACTTCTGCCCTCAGCCCCTCTCCCTGACCCCTTGCCTGGGAGTAAAGGCTGAGCCTGGCCATCCCAGGCATCAACTGCCTCCTGTTCCAGGCTGCAGAGAGGCCATCTTGATCTCCCAAGCAGCAGGAGGCTGCCAGGCTAAGGGGGCTGGATTTCCGAAGGCCGCTGATCCTGGCTCACTCCTTGTCACTCCTACCTCGGGCTGTGGCAACAGAAACTCCTATAAGCTCCAGTAGGGTCACAGCAGACCCAGAATAGATGAAGGATGCTCTGGGGGAGACCTCTGTGCCCCGCATAAATCTGTGCTCCAGTGTGTGTTATGATCGTCTGTACTGTTCCAATTTGAATAATAATTTATCAACGGTGTTTAATAAAAAGTGGAAAGTTCAACAGTGTCTTATTAGAAGCAGTCCCTACATTCCTATTCACTCTGGGTATCTTGAAAATCAACTCACCGACACCCCCTACCACCACTCCACCCTGCCCAGTGGTAAGGAGCATTTTTTCCCAGTGAAATGTTCTGTGAGAGGAAGGTAGAGTTCTGAAGTTCATTCATTCATATTCTGTGGGTCAGATAATGTGTGATACCACCCACCCCAACCCTGTTAGCTGTCTGTTGAGTAGGTGAGGTGGGCAGCAACCAATGGGGGGGCTTGAAGGTGGGAGTGACGCAGTCTGGGGTCGGAGAATGCTTTTTGGCAGAAGACGTTTGAGTACGGAGAGAGGGGTCCTGGGGTTACTGTGGACTGAAAAGAGGATGTGGCCTATGGAACATGAAAAGGCAGAAAGGGTGTGCAGTGCTGGGGGCGCGTCTGTTTTACTTCATCCCATAGCACCTAGCTAGGTGCAGTGTTCATAGTAAACACTTAGCAGGTAAGTGTTACTGAAGCAACTGTCAGCTGAAAGTTCTTTACAGTACCTTCCCAGCTCTTCCTCACTGCAGGCTTTGAGGAGCCAAGAACACCACTTTTATTGACGTGTCCCTTCTCACAACTCCCTCGGACGCCGTGAGCCCCTTATTAGAGCAAGATGAGGAAGAGAGGTCAGGAGGAAGTGGGCAGAGGAAGCCTGGAGACAAACATGCAGGAACAAACACCCTCTCCGTGGCCTAGTACACGTGACTTCTGAAGCTCAAGCCCTAGACCGAGCCTCTTCCTTTCGGGCCTGGCAGCTGCTGGCCCAAAAGAGGATATACAATTTCAGCGTGCCTTGGGGCGTCCAAGTGGTCGGGGCACTGATCTATTGGCGCCACGCGCGGCAGCGCCCTCCAGCGGCCGCAGATGCCTGCCTTTCCCGGGCACAATGTGACCGACCGCACTCGGGAGGGAGGCCACAAGGCATCTCTCGCGAGAACAAGATCCCTATTTGAGCGCATGCGCGAACTGAGTTACTCTCTTTTCCAGCTTTTGCGGCGTGAGGAGTCATGAGGTGGGTGATGTTTAGGGTGGTATCGGTACTCATCCACACTTCTAGGCCTCTCCGCGAGGAAGGAGACCCTACCGATCGGATTGGGAATCTTTGGCCTTGCTTCGCTGGGGGGCATTTCTTGCCAGTCCGCCCGCGAGACCGGTGTTCCGTTCCTGGGCCAAGCTCGGCCGCCAGCGGGGTCCCTCTTGCCCGGGGCCTGCATCCGGTTCTGGGGCCCGAATCTCCTAACCTGGTGTCCGCAGCCCCCAGTCGCTAAGTCTGAGGCCCCTAGCCACGCCGAGAGTGTTGGTCTGCGGCGCCCGGGGCCTGAGCGCGGGTTTTGATCCTCTCTTACAGCAGCAAAGTCTCCCGCGACACCCTCTACGAGGCGGTGCGGGAAGTCTTGCACGGAAACCAGCGCAAGCGCCGGAAGTAAGCGCAGGCCGCCGCGGGAGGGTGGGCCCTGGGCGGGTTGGGGGGCTTGGGGAGCCGCGGGCCGCTGGCTAACTCTTTTCTTTGCCTAAGGTTTTTGGAGACGGTGGAGCTTCAGATCAGCTTGAAGAACTATGACCCTCAGAAGGACAAACGCTTCTCGGGCACCGTCAGGTTGGCACCGTTCTGACCCCACCCAGCCCTCAGTGCCCGGGCGCCCGACTCTTTCCTCGAGGCTGCTGTTCAGCCCGAGGGGGGCTGGTACGCGCGCCACTGAACTGCGGGGTAGTTCAGACCCCCTGCTCCGGGCAGGCGCGGCTGGACGGACCCCCACCCTGGGTCTTAAAACAAGAGGGGAGGCGTGGGGAGGCCTCGGCCGAGCCCGCCGGCTAGTTTGAGAAGCCAGACTAGCTGTAGGTGAACGTGGACGCTCTGGGTAAGGCTCAGTGGCTGCCGCGGTCCCAGACCCGTTCACCTGTCGTGGGACCCAGGGCTGGGCGTGACCTGTCCTGTCCCCACAACCGCAGGCTTAAGTCCACCCCCCGCCCCAAGTTCTCCGTGTGTGTTCTGGGGGACCAGCAGCACTGTGATGAGGCCAAGGCCGTGGACATCCCCCACATGGACATCGAGGCGCTGAAGAAACTCAACAAGAATAAGAAACTGGTCAAGAAGCTGGGTGAGTGTGGGGCTGGGGTGTGGACAGACAAGTGGTGGAGAAGTGGTACTTGTACCATTTGGACTTTAAAATAAGGAGGGTAGAATTGTGACCAAAAGGATCTGCTGTGGTTGGTTAACTTGAATTAGGAAAGTTCTCTTTATATTTGCTTTTGAGAATTGAATTTCATTACGAGGGAGGGAGGGAGGGAGGAAGACTAAGCAGTGGTTCTTTCTAAACAGGTGAGATCCATTGACTAGTCACGTGCTGGTGTTGTGAATTGCAATTTCTGCTTTAAGCTCCAATTTAATTTTTTTAATCTGTGCTGTAAACATACCACAGGTAGGAAATAGATACCCCAGTTGTCATATGAGAAAGTAGGAAGGCACGATTACCAAGAGTGCATTTTCATTGCAACATGGATTGTGGGTCAGTCTGCGCTTCTGATGCGAGGTTTTATGTGAATGTTGGACCAGTAAAAGTCCAAACAGTACAGATGATCAAACTGGAGTGAGGAGAGGATTAAAAAGAATTGGTACCTGAAGAGGGGGAGAGTGTGCTGGTTAGGGTCCACTTCTGTGGTTGGTTCACAGAGCCCTGTTTGGAGGTCGGCCTTTCAGGGTCCTAAGCATGCAATGTCTTACTCCGTTTACCAGCCAAGAAGTATGATGCGTTTTTGGCTTCAGAGTCTCTTATCAAGCAGATCCCTCGAATCCTGGGTCCAGGCCTGAATAAGGCTGGCAAGTTCCCTTCCTTGTTGACCCACAATGAGAACATGGTGGCCAAAGTTGATGAAGTGAAATCCACAATTAAGTTCCAGATGAAGAAGGTAAGGAGGTCTGGCTGGTTGTATAGGTTAAACCATGGTGGGAGAACCCTGGAACTTGGCCACGTTCTCTAAATAGGAACCTGGTTGGATTTCTGTAATGCTTTTAAGATAGCTCCCACTTGCTGGCCTGGGGCCAGAGCAGTGCTCATTAGGTCCCTGGGAGGGACATGTGGACCATCTGCCTTGTGTATCTTTCCAGTCTTCCCATGTTCTCTTCCGTCTAGCCACCAATCTGATGTGACTTTTCTCTCCCCACAGGTACTATGTCTGGCAGTGGCTGTTGGCCACGTGAAGATGACAGATGATGAGCTTGTGTACAACATCCACTTAGCTGTCAATTTCCTGGTGTCGCTGCTCAAAAAGAACTGGCAGAACGTCCGGGCTTTGTACATCAAGAGCACCATGGGCAAGCCCCAGCGCCTGTACTGAGGCACAGCTTAATAAACCATCCTGCTGCCATTAGCTGTGTCTGCCTGTGACTGGGGGGAGGCAGGTGCTTTGTAAGTTGACGTTGCATGCCACAGCACAGTGACGGGTAGCCGTTTGACCCATACCATAAACCAGGAAGAAGATTCTTACTGTCCTTGAAATTGCGGTCTTGGTCCGATCTCACATGTTTGTAACTTGTGACAGTACAGTTGTTAACCAGGACTGAAGCTTTTCTAATAGCCTTCAGGGGCAGGACTCCAGCCTGTATGCCCCTGGTGCTTGCTAGTGGAGAGGCTCCACACTGAGGATAGTGACTCACAACTCTCTGCAGCATGCTTAATGTATGGCATGTGCATTGGGTTCTTAGTGTGAGGTGGCTTTTTTTTTTTTTTAATCCTAAATCATGCATTTGGGATCTTGGTTTGTAGGGTCACAAAGTTGTTACAAGTGGAGATTGGGTTCCTAGATGCTTCTGATAGGATTGATGCACAAACCCTGAGAAACTGGTCTAATATTGCTTGTCTGACCCTAAATTGAATACCCTATGTTCAGGATAGCATTTTACTGTATAATATTTTACAGTAATTAAATGTAATTCTTGGGCCCTGCTGATCTTTTTTTTTAGGGGAGTAATGGGTAGGATCAGGTTCTGTCCTCTTCCCTGAACTGCAGGACTTGGCGGTGGCAGTCCTTACCAGTGCTGGGCACTGGAAAGGTGGCTTGCTTTAATGGGAAACACCTGACTTGAATCAGCTTGCTTTAACTTTGGTAAATAAAGAATCGGGTCATCCCACCAATTTTAATAGAGCCGAAAGGCTAGTCCAAAGCATAAATTAAAATGCTGCACTTTCTCAAAACAAGATTTATCTGGCCTTAAACAGAACTGTACAAGGCTCTCACCAAAGACCTTGAGCAGTTTGCCATTTAAGCTTTTAAAAAATTTGTAGGTAAAATAGCTACACTGGAATCAGATGAGCAATGAATTTTAGTTTTCAGGGTAGGCCTGGCTCTTTTCTGCGCTCTATTGAAGCATAAGGAGGAGTAGAAGAGGCTTGTTGAACAATGTTCCCTTACCTAATTGGCAAACCTGGCTATAAGATTAGGGCCCAATTTTATTGAAGTTCATGTATAGTAAAAATGGAAGCACACATAAAATTTGACATTTAACTTGGAGTTAAATGATTTTTATTTGGGAATTTCTGAAGTTCTATAATTTTGTAATCTAAGGGAAAAAGGCAATACTTAAAAATAGGGCAAGAAAACATTAGATTACTAGGGGAATGTAATACAAAAGTAATTTACAAGGGTGAATATGTTTTATTGTCTACCACAAAAACTGCTTACAGGGCACCAAATACCGTTAAAACAGCCATGAGGCCAAGGCGCACTGTGGTGGCCCTCCTGAGGACCTTGAGGGCACCTAGGTGCAGTCGGCCTCTGAGCCAGAGACCAGAAAGACATCTCCACCTGCGGTGGTCCTGCTGTGAATACTGTCACAGTGGAGCCAAGGGTCTCGGATGTCTCGTGATCTCAGATGAATGCTCAATTTCTTGGGTGCCAGACGACCAGCCTTGTGATTCCTATGTGGGCTGAAGTTACCCCCCTGCCTTAGTGTGGATTCCGGGAGCCGTGTGAGCCTGTTGAGCACATCTGTTAACTTCTCTAAAACTTTAGTTTTCTGTTTGAAAGCGTGGGTGATGGTGGTACCTACCGGAGAGACAGTATCAACTTAAAAGCATGTGCTTTGCATAGTGCCAGGCATTTAGCACTCAATGAAACTGATAAAATGGTGATTCTGTATAGTCTCATGCAAAAATGTGCTGGACCTGGTACACAAGTGTCAGTTGGGTTTAAGGACAGATCCTGCAGACACCTCATTAATGTGCCGATGAATGGGGAGAACAAAATCCATCACACCCTCTTGTCTGAAGTAAGCCAAAGAATAAAATCCTTTAGTTTTGGAAACACGGCAAGGTAAATGAGCATGTTTTAGAACTACTTGGGAACTTGAATCAGCCTGAATTTAAATCAGAACTACTCCACTTCATAAGCCTGAGCCCTCTGTATTGGGGTAAGAGTCCTTACAAATCAACTCTACATTAAACAAACACTGACTCATCACTTTGAGCTAGGCTCTGGGGAATCTGTTAAGACGCAGTGGCTGCCCTCAAGAAGCCCACGGCACCTCAATCAAGACAAAAGGAAAGTAGGCATTGGAACGGGAAAGAAAATGGGGAATACATGGCGGGACAGACAGTTTCTGTTGCAAATGAGGGCTGAACTGTTTTCATCAAATCCCAGCCTGTAGTATGATAGTGCAAAGTTCAGTGTGCACCTGAGTTAGACTTTAGGGTTCAGATATCTGGGGAGGCCCAGTTTTCCAGGAGTTGTGCTACAGGGAAATGAAGAGCCCTCGTGAACTCCAGGACAGTGCTCTGGCTTTGACTGGAATTGATAAAAAGATGTCATTCCTCCCTTTTCCCTGGAAATACCAGAACAGAGAAAAAGGGGCAAGAAAGCGAGAACTACAGGTCCCCTCTCTGAGCTCCAGCCTTTTTGGCCCTCCCGTAGGGGAGAGGCACGTCCCTGAGAGCCCTGAGCTTTGTACTCACAAGACCCTTCTTATCCTGGTTCCTTCTCTACTTTGGAACTTTGAAAGTAGTCATCACTCACTTCGTGTTACATTTGTGGTTGGGAGCAGGGGGTAGAGAAAAGAGAAAGCAAGGAAGCTGCTCATATTTCACTCCTTGAATTTTCTGCATGAGAGATCTTTATTGTTCTTAAAGAAGTTGCCCTGGCTGGTGTGGCTCAGTGGATTGAGCACTGGCTTGCAAACCACAGGGAAGCTGGTTCGATTCCCAGTCAGGGCACATGCCTGGGTTGTGGGCCAGGTCCCCAGTAGGGGGCGTGTGAGGGACACCCACACAGAGATGTCTCTCTCCCTCTCTACCTTCCCCTCTGTCTAAAAATAAATAAAATCTTAAAAAAAAAAAAAAGTTACCTGAAGGCTGATCACTCCAGGAGACCAGCGAAGGCCACTCGGTGATGCTTCAAGCACAGAATAAATGTAATCACTTACTAGTGGAGAGATTAGATTTTACATCCAGTCCCAGGCCTGGCACATGGTGGGTCCTTCATAAACAATTTCTGCTTCCAGTTCCCTCTTCCACCCGGCTGGAGCTCCAAAGTACCCTCCCCATTCTACTAGTGACAGTCTGGAGTCCCTCCAGTGTGGTGGACCAAGACAATGGCCACCCGCTTATTTTAGTATACCAGGTGCACTGGACTTGGAGTCAGGCCGACCAGGTGTTGTCACTGATGGGCTGAGTGAGAAGAGTAACCTCAGCCTGTTTCCCATCTATAAAACTGGAGATTGGACCAGAACGATCTAGAAGACTCTAGATTCTAGAGTAGGGTTGCCAGATTTAGCAAATGAAAATACAGATGCCCTCTTAAGTCTGAAATTCTGACAAACAATGCGTGCCCACTGGGGATACGGTCTCCTTGCCCCCAACCCCACTCTGTGGCCCTGCTGTCTGTTTTTCCAGGCAGGCGGGAGCAGCGTGGACTCTGGCTTCCCCTGCCAGCAGCCATCCACGTGGGAGCTCACTCACCCTCCTCGAGGCTCTTTCCTCCTGAGTCAAGTGAGGCCTGGGAGGTGAGAGCAGTAGGAACACTGTGGGGACTGGATTTAGCAGGGGGCCCACCGCAGCGGTTGTGTGACCTTGGGCAAGTCCCTTCGCTTAAAGAGACAAAACTATTCCATCCGAGTCACTGGTCCCCCAAAGCACAAAAACGCCAAAGGTAGTCTTTAGTTTGAATTTTAGATCCTAAGGCAAAATAAATGGCTTTTCTATTATTAAAAAAAAGGAAAAAGAAAAAAGAGGAAGAGGGAGACAAAGCAACAGAAAATCTCAGGCAGCTCTGGGGGTTCAGTGCTCAGCTTACAGCCGGAGGGGCCTGGAGCTGAAAAGCTTTCATGGACCCAGAATCAGACCTATTCTGAATGTGGGTAGGGCTTGGGGTGCCCCAGCAAAGATGGGACAGGGCGACACACCAGGACCTAACCCAGGAGCACCCATCTGAAACTGTTCCAACCCAGAGGTTTGACACATAACTGGTCACACGACTAACCCACAAACAAATAACTTTAATTTCTTTTTGCGAGCAGGCCTTGAGGGCGCCTGCCCCAGCCCTGCGCCACTTTAATGATATAACCCATCACAGCTGGATTTAAAAATTACACAAAAAATATATAATATACATTATAAAACCTAGGTTGGGTTTGGAGGTGGCCTGAGCGATATGCAAACTGTGAGGACCTTCAGGAAGCTCAGAGCGGGGTGGGGAGGGCAGGGTAAGGAAGGGAAGGACACAGTACTTCATATGAAACTCATAAATACCAGAGGCCTAGCGGCTGAGGGCCCGGGTGTTGGGTAGAGGCAGCAGGCAGGGTTACCCTTCAGTCCCAGAACTGGGTCTGGGGGCTGCTGCTCCACACGGGGAGGCTGAGGTAAGGAAGAACACAAGGTAGTGGCGCCCGCTGAGGGTTCACCAAACCGTAGTCTTAGGCGAGAGAAAATATCAAAACCTTTGCTGCCCCTTGTTCCCTGGGCCACGGGTTAGGCCTCCATCTTCCTATCTGACACCCCAGCCTGTTTCTGAGCCTGGGCCTTCCCTACCCCGCCCACCCTCACCCCTGGGGGCCCTCCCCACCAGGAGGCTGCTAGGGGTGCGGCAAAGGGTCTGGGCAGGGAGAACTGGGGGAGGCTGAGCAGGAGGCTTCCGAGGCCCCCTGCCTGGACTGTGGGCTGACAGAGGGTGCTCGGCGTGTGCCCAGTACCTGCGGCTCCTCTTTCGCGCCTGGTCAGAAGCAGCTGCTCCTCCTGCCAGGGGGCCCCCAACCCAGCTGGCCCCAGTCCCTCAGTGTAGTCTCTCCCCGACCCCCTGGGGCCAGTCCGCTGCAGGCGGGTGGTGTAGACCTGGGCTCTGGGGACAGGCAGCCCTGGGCGAGAACTCCAGCTCTGCCCGCCACCCCCACGGTTCTCACCTGAGACACCGAGACCCATGCTTGCCTTGCGGGGTCTGAGGATGCACCAGGCACACAGGGGGCCTGGCACATAGCAGGTGCAAAGAGAGTGTGGGCCCCTCTCTTCTTCTCTACCCAACCCCACCTCCACACTCCTTTCTGGCCTCTGTACTCCGCCTCCCCTCCAGTCTTTCCTCACCCACCTGTCACACTCCCCTGAGGAGCCAGTGGTCACACACACCTGAGCCCAAAGGTGTCCTTCCATTCATTTGAGGCTGGGCAGAACTGGGTGATGGTCTTGGTGTCCCAGCCAGGCTGCCCCACCTCTGAGCTCCCCTCTCTTCTCCCACAATTAAAGCGCAGAACGGTGGCGGGGAGTGTGTGTGCTGGGGGTAGGTGGGGAGGCCTCCTGGGGCCTGGTCCTGAGGCCTGGCAGGCAGATGAATCCTCAGTCCTGGGCCCCTGGGCGTGCCAGGCAGGTGTGTGAAAAAATATGTTCGTCCCGTATCCTGGTGGTGGGGGTAGAGGGCGCTCTAGTCTTTGACGAGCTTGTAGACGTGGTGCTGGGCCCCGTGCTCACTGGTGGAGACTTCGAAGACAAAAGCTATGACAAGCAGGGTCTCCTGGGAGTCTCGGCTCGTGACCACCTAGGGGACAGGCAGGAAGATTCAGGAGGTCAGGTGGCACAGTGCCTCGGGGTGTGGGGGCTGAGATGACTCTGCTCCCTCTGCAGCTCAGTCTCCTCCTCTGAGCAATGGGTCTGGCCACCTCCACTTCCAGGCCTCTCTGCTTGGTGCCCTCCTAGGACCCCCGCAACCCTTACATCCCCCCTCACCTGCAGGATGGTGAAGTTCTCCAGGACACTGTTCATCATGTACTTCTCGGGCAGGTGTTTCAGCTTGTGGATGAAGTTGATCATGTACTCGCACATGGGGGAGCGGTGGATGCGGTACACGAAGCGCCCGTTCTCTAGCCTGGCGTACTCGGTCTGCAGAGAGCCGCCAGAAGGCGCCACTGAGCCGGCCTGCTCCTGGCCCCACCACGCCCTCACGCCCACTCCCCACCCACCTCCTGGCGCTCACTCACCTCCACCTTCTCCACCACCTGCTTCCCAAAGGAGCACACCTTGGTGGAGACACTAATGGTCATGCTATCGGCTGAGCTGTACTGGGAGCTGACCCCATAGAATGCTCCTGGGCCCTCCTGGATGGTGCTGTTCAGGTCCGCCTGGAGGAGGGGGCGGGGTGGCATTAGGAGCTGCAGGCCAGAGGGAGGCTCCCTGCTGTGCCCCATCACGGCCCTGCCCAAGCACCCACCTCCCACGCTGCCCACAGGCCACAGAGAGAAAGGTGGTCAGTAGGGTGGGCCCGAGTGGACTGCACATTCTGGGAGAAGGGCTGTTAGGAGCAGAGAGGAGCCAGGGCAGCTCACCCAGAACTTGACGAGGAAGAAAGCATTAGGGGGTCCCTTCTCATAGAGCTCCTTCAGTCCACCCTTTTTCTCAGGGAACTTGTCGTAGATCTGACGCACGTCGACTGCCTCCAGGGGTGGGTCCGAGAAGGCGGGGTTCGTCTGGCCGATGTGCACAAACAGGTGTTTGCTGTACTGTGGGGAGGGCCCAGCACCGGGTCAGGAAGCACCTGAGAGCACAGGCCTCGGGTGGGGGTGCTGCACAGGGACAGAACTGTCCTATGCTTCTCCACCCCGTGACCCTGAGCAGTAGCCTTGGACCACCGTGCTGGGGTCTCCCCTCGCCCCGCCCCTGAACACATTACCGTGTCAGGGTCTCGCTGCACCTCCATGAAGGCGGAATACTCGAGAAGCCGCAGCCGGGAAGAGGCGATGGTGCGATCCTGCCACACGGGCACAGAGGCAGCAGCTGGGGGGGGCGGGGCCAGGGGCTCGTAACCTGGGGGACGAGATGGACCCTCAACGCCATGGGTGTGTGTACGTGGTTACGTACAGACCTGCCCCACCTGCACAGAGCCTTTGTGCAAACTAGAAAACGGCACCCCTTCTGGGTAGGACCCCAGGCTGGATTTTGACTCCCTGGCCCTGTGTCCTTGTACGGTGTGCAACCTGCGTGGCTGTGTGGTGGCCCTAGTAGTAAACACCGGTGGATTTTTCCCTTGGTCACTATTCATGTGTGTTCTGACAGAAAATACAAACAAGTCAAAAGGGAAAAATGAAAATTATCTGGAATCCCAACACTTAGAAAGAGTGAAGCTCTGTGAAGACATCGCTGTATTTCCTTGTAAGGAATCTTATATACACATAACCTATACGTGTAACACTGTTGGTTGGTGGTATGCTTGTAGCAGCGTTGTGAAAACAACACTGTATAAGGTAAGGGGGCTATTCCTGGTCAGCCCCATCCCTACAGGTGCCACCCACTCCCCTCTCCCTGCGTGTGTACGCGCACACGCGCACACACACACACAATTGGGGCCCAGTTCTTTTCAGCAGAGGTGCGGGTGCCAAGGGAGGGCCAGAGAGATGGTGGTGGCAGCCTCATGGGGAACTTACTGCTGAGCGTCGGTGGCAGGGGTGGCTGGATGGGGTAGGCTGGCTGTGCAAAGGGCTTGATGCTGCAGACAGGAGCACAGCCTGGTTAGAGGGTCACCCCCTTTCCCACCTTCCATCTGGCCTAGTCACTTGGGGTCTCATCTGGGATCCCAACAGGAAGGAGCCACCCAGCCTTTCCGCACAGGCCCAGAAATGCACGCTGACAAGCTAACTCTCAAGCTTTTGTTTTCTTCACATTTTAACATTTGTGAAATCCTGCTGCATCTCACAATTGATGTGTATATTTAATATAGCATTTCAACCCCACCCCGAAGAGCTGCTCGTAAACCGAGGGTGTGTCTTTGGAAGAAAGTCATCTTAGAATTGAAGGAACCAAGTGCACTTGACTACTTGACTCGTTGACTGAGAGATGAATTCAGAGATTAACGGAGTGAAAAATAATTGAAGGATGGATGACAAGTGGACGAGTGGGCTGATGAATGAACCAACACTGAATGAATAGACAAGTGCGTTAGCTCTTTACTGGCACTCTCCATCTCTCTGTTTTTGAATTAAAACTTTGCTCAGAGCCCAGAGGGGGAGGGGAGTCTAGTGCGGTTGCCAAGGGAGAGACGAGGGCCCGGGGAGGACGCACCACAATACTCACTCCTGAGAGGGTCCAGGCTGCTGTCCCAGGAGAGGGGGGCTGCTCCAGAACTGCAGGGACAAAGGCCAGGGCCCCTTCAGCATTTGTGACCCTCACCACAGCCGGGCCCTGTAGGCAGTCGCTCACCCCAGCCCCATTTCCCAGGACCCCTGTACCCGTGAGGAGGTGGAGAAGACGGCCTGCGGCAGAGGGGAGGGTGGGCTGAACTTGTTCTGTAGGACGCTGGCGGAGACAATCTGGGCAGAGGACATGGACGCCATGCTCTGGAGGGCTTTGTCCTTGGAGACTTGGTCCTAGGGATGAGAAGGGTCCTGTGAGGCCTGGTCCAGGCCAGGGACAGGACCAAGGCTTGCCTCAGGTCCCCCTCCCAGGTTCTCAGGGCTCTGGGAGCTCAGGCCAGGCCACAGCCCCAGCTCGGCTGTGCAGGCGAAGGAGGGCCTCTGCCCCTCTCCAGGTCTGTCTCCCACGTGTACTTCACCCCTCTAACCACAACCCACAGTAGGAAATAATTTTATTTGATTCCATGACCCAGTATGTACCAAAATATTTCCCCCTATTTGTGTCATGCACTGTCATATCGTCTATTCTTTTTCATCATTGGTTCTCAAAGTACGGTCCCTGGACCAGTAGCACCAGCATCACCTGAAAGCTTGTTCTCATTAGAAATGCACATTCTCAGGCCCCAGCGCAGACCTACTGAATCAGAAGCTCTGGGGGCCAGGCCCAGACGTCTGAACGCGCAAGCCCTCCAGGTGATCTTGATCCATGCTAACCCTTGAGAACCACTACACTTCATTGAAAAAAAAAATTCTGTTTGCACACCTGTTAAATTGATTTACAATCCATAATTTGAAAATCCTACATTAGGTGCTCTCCCCTCAACTCCCCCTGGGGGAGGGGCAGTGCTACTTACCAGGTTCATGGCCTGTGAAGGAGAGGGAGCATGGATTAGAAGAGGCGCAAATGAAGGGTACATAAGGCGGGGGTCGTGTCTTCTCACCTCCCTCCACTCAACGTCCACCTGGCTCTCAGCTTCCTGGGAGCCCAGGGAAGCTCAGAGGCGGCCGTGGACCTTCCTCCCGCCCCACTGCCACCCAGGGGGAGGGCTTGCCAGATGGTGGTGCCCTGGACAGGGTAGGATGATGGAGGACAGGGGCCCCTTGGGTCTGAGCACTTCCTCTGGAGCTGTGCTATAGGCATGGAGAGCTGTGGTGGGAGGCCCAGTCCACTGGGCAGTGATGGGCGGAGAGATGAGGATGCAGCCTCCAGGGGCCCTGAAAAGGGCCCAGGCCATGAGGGTCCTCAAGCACAGAGCAGCCAGGATTGGTGTCCAATGCAAGGAACAGCCACGCCCACCACAATAGCTCTGCCAGCCAGTACCCTCCAGTGTCTCTTCCCTGCCCACCTGAAGTTCCCATGCAATCAGCAAGCAGCAATTAGGAGGAAGGAGAAAAAGGAAAATGGAGAAGAAGAGAGGTGGGCCTTGGTGGCCCCCAGACAGTCTTCCTCTCCCTCACTGTAGGGCTGGCTGTCCCCTTGGGCTCCTGCTCAGTCTCCGAAGGCCTATAGTGGCCTTTGGGCTTCTTGCAGCTGCTTGTGTTTCCGAGACCCCTCCGCTCCCAATCGCTCCTCAGCCCTTTCCCTGCCCTGAGCTGCAGAGAGCAGCAACAGGCCGGGGCGGGGCCAGGCCAAGTGGCAAGGGACCCCATACCTTCAGCTTGGACTGAATCTCCCGAGATTTCCGCCTGGCTAGAACCTGCAAGTGGCTAGAGACCTGCAGAGAGAGAGAGAGAGAGAGAGGGAGAGAGGGAGAGAGAGAGAAAGAAGAAGAGCAGAAAGAGTGGAAAATGAGGCCAGAACAGAGCTTGAGCCAGAACAGAGGCACAGTGGGGCCGGAAAGCCGGCCAAGGTCAGGCCTGAGCCGTGCAGAGATAGCAGTGGAGGTGCCGTGCGTAAGGGGCCAAGTTGGGGCTGGAGGCCCTAGTCCGGCGCCCAACATACCTTGATGCCAACCTGGTACTCCCGCACCTTCTTCCGAGCTAGAACCTGTATGTGGCTGGACACCTAGGGGCCGCCCCGCGCCCAGACAGAGAGGAAAACACAGACAGTGAGGAGGCACACATGGGCGGCCACAGGCAAGGAGCATCCCAGCCCTCGTGTCTGGGAACAAATGTTAAGTGGGAGGAGCTCTGGGGCCCTGTGGGCAGACTCTCTGCAGCCCTGACAATTCTGCTTTCCTCTCGGCCCTGTTTTGATCACGGGCCTACAGTGGCTTCTAGGACCGCCACGTAGAGCCGTGCCGGCTGTTCGCTGCACAAGGGCACCGGCCCAGCGAGAGCTAAAATCCAGGCCAAGCTCTGCTGGCCGAGCAACGTGCCCTGGTGTAGGACTGCATCTAACCCAGAGGAAGGGTATGAGTGTCTTTTTATTTTTCCCCAAAGGGGTGACATTTTCTCACTGGTATCCTCACAGGTGACAGCTTTTTGTAACTGGCATCACAGAGGCTAGCAATGGCCATAACGTTCCTGCAGGCCATTAGATTATACATCAGGCCATGTTTTCTACGAAAGCTCTTCCCCTGTCCCATTGCCTACGCCTTCCTGTCACCCCAGCAGCTTGTGGTCTATAAACCAGGCCTGTCCTACTTCTGCTTTGCTCTTGCAGCTTCTTCCCCCAGTGTGCATCCTTTCGCCTTGGACTAGTAAATGGCAGTAAACACAAACACACACAGTAGGTGCTCTTAATTACATTTTTTCTGCAGCACCTCCTCCCTGAGGCCTCCCTCTTCAGCAAACCCAACCGGAGCTGATCACAGTCAGGATGTGTGTGTCACAGGCTCGCACAGCATTGTCAAGGGTCTGACCTGGAGCCTCAAGAGAACCTAAGGCCGCTGTTTCCCCCTTGAAACACAAGGGAACACACTCTGGGCTGTTTCACACTTTCATTACCAGCAATTGCCATTGGCTTTCTTTGCAAGTTGTTTTTAACCCCACAAAGAAACAGTTTCTTTTTCTTTTTAATCATAGACTAAAGGTTACTATGTGTGTGATGCTGGGCAGCCCCTCATGCCGCCTCATTCACCTGCCACTGCGGAGGAGTCAGACACAGGTCCGGCGAGATTACTGAGCATTCTTGCCATGACGGTACCCGAGGTTTACCGAGCACACCTCCTGTCGTCCTCAGCACTTCACCCACACCAACGCATCCCACCTTTCCAGCTACACTAAGACGGCGATACCGAAGCACAGGCAGGTGAAGCAGCCTATCCAAGGTCGCACAGCTGGAGCTAGAGCTGGGAACTGCACCCAGGCGGTCTAGCTCCAGGGCCTGCTGGCTTCGCCACCAAGCTATGCTGCCTGGACCCTTTGCACAGCGAACCATCTCCAAATGCTCAACTCGGCGACCGGCGAGTGTCACATAGGGCTTAATCCTAAGGTCACATTTAGTTGTCTTTTTTGAATATGAAGGTATTGTACTTGCTACTAGTTGCCGTAAATATCTATAAAAAAGCTGAAAGCGTTATATTTTTTTAAACCAAAAACACCGAAACAACTTTGCTGTCAGCTGCTTGCTCTTTGAGACACATAAAGACACGCCTCGTTCTCACAGCCATAGGACGGTTCCCCTTCTAAAGAGGTGTTAGATATCAGAGTTCTAAGGACAAATGAAGAGAAGTTCCGTTCGTGCAAAACGACAAAGGTCAGTGGTTTTTAAAATTCTGAGCTTGCTGACAGCTGGTTTTATTTACAATTATTGTTTTGTAATTTTATTTCATAATTAAAATAAAAGCTCACTGACCAGCCAGCCTTTACAGGACGCCCGGCCAGGAGCAGGTTTACTGCTGAGCCCAGAATAAAGAGGCTCTGCTGCCCTCCCTGGGCCTCAGGTCAGAGAGACAGGCCATGAAGGCTCCTCGGCCCCTTCCCACTCTGACAGAGATTCCTAGAAACACATCTTCTGGGTGAAGCAGGACACACCGAGGCAGTGCCTGCTCTTGCGTCTGGGATGGCTCTCTGTTTATAACGACAGTCATAATAACAGCAACAGCAGCGGCAAATTCTTGTACCGAGCTTCCTCTGCCCTAAGTGTCTTTGCACATTAACTGACTTAATGGCCGAAGGACAAAGGCTGGAGGCAAAGCATCCCCTCCGCGCAGGTAGGGGGCAGGCATTTAAACCCGGGGACCTGACTGGTCGGTGCTCCTCCTGGAGTCCCAGGCTCCAGGGAACAGGGCCCCTGACTATCTGGTTCCCTGTTGCATCCCTACTGCCTGGAACATCATAGTAGCTCGATACTTTGTTAAATAAATAAGTAAATGCTGTGCGGCATGACATGGTTGTGGGGAGTGGCTCTTAAATGCCTGGACAAACGACGGAGCATCTCTGCTCCCTCACTGGGAGGGTGAACTCACAATCTTCCTTTGAGACCGAGGGTAGGATGGGTCAGGCTTGTCATATGCCCACAGGGGGATCTGGGGAGGCGGATGCAAGGTCGAAACCCCATCCAGACCTCAGGGAGGGTGGGAGGGCTGAGGGTCAGCGGCAGCCTCCACTTCTCCAGGCACCTGCCTCCAGCCTGCCTCTCTCCTGGGCACCCCACAGGCACCCCGCCAGACAACTCCCTTTAGGTTTCCTGTCACCACACTGCTGCCCTGCCTGGACGGCCAGCCACCCAATCATCTCTCAAGTCACCCACGACCCTCACCATTGCCACTACCCAGGCCACCACTGCTGTTGATCTAGGTGCCTGCCTCTGCTGGGCCCTGACCGTTGCCCCACTGCTCCCGGGCCAACATTCCTGCCACCATGGCCCCAGCTGCCCCCAGGAGAAACCTGTCCTTCAGGCCTCCAGCTGAATCTCTCACCACTGGCCCTCAGCTCTTCCTATCCTTTCCCCCACCACCCCACCCTACCCCACCCTGCGGACCGAAAGCTCTTTCCTGCCTAGTGGGCCAAATCCCGGATCTACCACCTACCAGCCAAGCAACCCTGAAGAAGTTACTCAAACTTCCCCATGCCTCCGTTTCCTCATCTGTAAAATGAAGATAATTACTGTACCTACCTCGTATGGTTGCTGTGACCAAATTTTTTTGTTGACCAAATACATTAACATCAAGTTAACTCTGTGTGGAGTCACAGTTATTATTTGTATATTCAACTTCTTCAGCCTTGAAGAATCCTCTACCTTTCTTTCCACCTGGCTAAATCCTATTTCTTCTTAAAAATGCATCTTGAGTGTCCCGTCCTTTAGGAAGCCTTCCTAACTCTCCCTCCTCCCTTCCCCTGCCTGCTCTGGGTTAGATGTTTGTCCAGCAGTGAGCGCACAACCCTATCTCAGCCGAGCCGCCTGGCTCTGCATTCATCGGTCCACCAGTCTGTCTCCATGACTGGCCAGGGACCGTGCAGCTGCCACAGCTGCCTGGTGGGGCTTATCTGTGGTCACTGAACCAAAGGTCTTGGACGGGTTAGTGGGTGGTCAGGGAGATGAAACGGCTCGAGGGAGTGTGGAGTCACAAGGAGAGGGCAGGGCAGTATGACAGGTGGGGACAGGAAGGGGCTGAGAGAGTGTGTGCGGGCAGAGGGGCCACACCATCAGTTGTCTCTTTACCTGCTTTCTTGTCCGAGTCTTTCCCGTCCTCAATTTAATATAGCGTGCGATCAGCTCATTCCGACCTAGATTGGGGTGAGGGTAAAAATGAGGGGCTGGTGGCTGGAGACTGGAAACCACACCAGGTTCCTCCCCATCCTCTGCACTCCAGCCCCCACCCTCAGGGGCACAAGCAAAGCAGCCAAGGGTGCTGGAGAAGTCCTCGGTGCTCCTCCCACTGCCTCCAGGACCTGGGGGCTACTGGGGGGGGTGGGTAGGGGCAGCAGAGTAGGAGGGAGGTGGAAGGATGTCAGGCAGTCAGACTGCCCGGACAGGTTTCCCTGAAGACAGACAGGGGCAGGTGTGGCCTGAGGGCAGCAGGACAGCTGGGCCCCTCACTCCCAGCCCCCAGCAGCGCTTCCTTCCTCCAGAGCTTGTCACCTGCTACAGATCTCTTAAGAGTATGTACTGCTGTGTAAGTGAGGCCTGGCCCAGGCCATCGATGTCCTGGTGAATGTTGCTGTGTGTGGGAAAGAGGTCTGGACGGGGTTCCTGTCCTAGCTGTCTTTGTATAATGCCAGGCCCTGGACAAGTCCCTTCCCTTCTCTGGTAAAACAGGCACGAAGGACTGGATGTTCTCCAACACGCCTCCTACATTGATAGTCAGTGTCGAGATGTGTCACTGAGCATGTCACTGTGTCCTTGAGCCTGTTAGCCCTGTGTCACTGGTTACCAGTGTCTTTCCCGCCCTGCGACAAAGAGCCCAACTGCTGTCAGCCTTGGGGTGGGGGCACTGCTCAGCACCATGGACCCTCTGATGGCCTAGAAGCTGCCCCGTGTCCAGGGGCTTGGTCCTGGGAGAGGGGTGCTTGGGACATGTGGCTAAGTGTATGTCAGCATCCTCGGGGTGTATACTTCTTACCCCCCAAATCCAGGCCCCCTGTCCCCTCACCTCACAGCCTCCCCAGAATGGCCACATTCTCCAAATTCTTCTCTGATGACAGAACTGGCCCCACTGCTCCTCCCTTCCTGCCTGCCCCTCTCCACCTCACTCCCTCCACCCCATCTAAAAATACCCATGGGTCTGCCCCAGCCATGTGGGAGGTGGCGATGGGGGCAGGTAGCCCTTGCCCTAAGGAAGGTGCCCTGGAACATCTGCCTGCCCTGTGAGTGGCACCTTGGTGCTAGGGGTGGGCGTGGCAAATGGGTGGGGCAGAGGATATGGGGCAGCCCTTAGCACTGGCCCAGCGGCCTCCTGCCTGCCCCACCATGGTACTGGGTGCTGGGAGGAGGGGACAGGCTGAGGGCCTGCCTCACGCAGCCATCAGCTGTCAGGGAGGGCTGGAGGGAGCTGGCAAAGAGCCAGGCTGAGGAGTGTTGAGCTATCCCAAAAATGCAGCTCTGGGAGAGCCCTCTCAGTGCTGGACAAGAGGGGACACTCCCTTCTGGAGGCAGGAGGTGGGCAAGGTGGCAAACAGAGGGGCCAGGGAAGGAGGAGAGACTTGGGAGGTGGCCTGAGGAATGAACAAGTCTCTCTGGCCCTCTTTCCAACACAGGCCCTTGTCACCCTGCAGGCCGCCCCTGCCCATGCCCTGCCCCGTGCTGAGACTCCTGCCCCAGGTCTCACCCCTCGGGCTCCCTCACATCCTCCCAGGGGAGGGACCCTCTCCCAGGCATAGCCTGGAGCACACTGGACTGACCCAGTTTCCTGGGCCCCCTGAGTCACCCCGAAACCTCCAGGCCAGCAGTGGGGAGGAGGGAAGCAGATGGGGGAGCTGAGGTGTGGGCCCGGTTCCAGTGCAGGGGGCAGGCCTGGCTTGTTTATGAGGAGGATCCGGACACACAGGCTTGCAGGCACGGACTCGCCCACAGCCCATGGCGGGCTGGCAGCAGTAGGACTTGGCCAAACCGGTTGGGTGAGGGGGCAGAGAGCAGGGGGAGGGGTTGGGGAGGGCCAAGCTGCCTTCCCAAGTCCTGTCCAGTGTCCCTGTGCCTCCCTACACGCACCGTACATCTTGCCCTCGTCCGACAGGATGATCTTGCGGCGACCGCAGGGTGGGTAGATGGCCAAGGCTTCCTGGAAGCTCTGCTCGATGTCCGGGCTCCACACTCCTTCCGCATCGTTGTCCAGCCCCTTGTCCAGGCCCTCGGGCCCATCCTCCCGGGCCTCCCCGGGACTGCTGCTGGTGTTCCAGCTGTTGGACGCTATTGTGCTGGTTACTCTGGGCTCTGGGCCTGAGCCCGCTGGGCAGCCTGAGCCTGGAGGGCAGACGCAGAGGGGTGAGGGCCAGGGTCCTCCCAGGCCACAGCCATCTCCCGCCGCAGGGGCAGGTGCTCTGGCCGAGGTGGACGTGACCAGAGGTTCTGCTTATTCAGTGCAGTGTGACCTTTAATGAATTACTTCACCTGTTCGACCCTTGATCCGTTGAAACAAGGAAAGGGTCTCCTTGAGGTTGTGAGGGTTACAATTAAATGAGATCATGACAAGTGCCAAACACAATGCCTGACTCAGAACACTTATGACAGTACTGGTGGTGATCAGTGACAACAACAGTAATGCCTCATATCTACACAGCACTTCTGTGGGGAGAAAGCACTTTCGTATTCATTCAGTCCTCAAATCTAAGGCAGGGAGGGCAAGGAGTGATGCCCATTATTCAGGTGAGGAAAACTGAGGCTCCCAAGATAATGCGGCTGTCAAAGGCAGCATGCTGAGCAGGGCGGGGGTGGGTCACGAGGGGCAGGGCCCTGTGCGTCTGGAGCTTTCAGAGGGGCTCCTAGGCTCACTCTGCCAGCTCCTCCGGACTGTCATTGGATCCCCAACCATGGACTCCCCCACCCCTTTTTCCTCCCCCAGCATCAGTACATCACTGTTGAGGATCTACTGTGGGATGAGAAGGGTCCCAGACCAAAGAAGGGTGAGGTTCTGCCTTCTCCAAAAGATAACTCTGGAGAACCCTGCCAAGGAACCTGACTGTAGGGCAGGAAGTGCCTCAGGAATTGCAGGAGAGAGACGCTGGCTGGCAAGGGAGCAGCTGAGAAGGTGGAGCAGCTGAGAAGGTACCTGGCCAACAGCCTCGCTCAACCCCATCTGATCTTCCATCCCACTTCCTGTTCCCGCGCCTCTGGGCCTATAGAGCCCATAAACTGCCCACGTGCCCACCCCTGCCCTGGCCCACATTGTGGAGGGGCCAGGGCTCTGTAAACTCTTGAGTTCCCTGAAAAGCCAGTCTGGATTATTGATTTAGACCACACCCAGCCAGTGCCCCCAACACATGCAGCTCCACGCCACCCTCCCCCATAGGCTTGGAATCTGCATGTCCAGTGTATACCAGGGTCATGGGAGCTTCAGAGCCCAAAATGGCAAGATCACGGGACTTTGCTCTGGGCTTCAGGGCAAGCAGGAGCAGGGTAGAAAGGTGGGGGACCCCCTCAGGAACCAAGGAAGGGAATTCTCTCCTGTCAGACATAAATTCCAGGTCCTGCAGAAAGGGTCCTCCCTGAGGACACCTGTTTGATTAGGAAAGCTTGAAGGGGATGGCTAGTGGCATGGGATGGGATACGGAGGGGCCTGAATGTCAGAGGGATATGGAGTTTAGACTTACTATTACTACTAATATTACTATGAAAGGCAGGCACTGTTCTGGGATATTACACATTGACTCGCTTGATTTTCACAATAACCAGTGGAGTAGATGCTATTATTATTCCCACTTTACATCTGAGGAAACCAATGAACAGAGAGATTAAGCAACTCGCTCAGGGACACACAGCTAGTAAGTCCTAGAGCAGGGTTCTGAACCCAGGCAATCTGGCTTCAGTCTTTTAAGCAAAGGGATGGGGCTGAGAAGTTGCACCACCTCTAACTAGAAAGGAAGCCAAGTTGTCACGGTAGCCACCCTAAGTGTGTCCAGTGGGGTCCAGACCAGAGGGTCCCACTCAGCCCTAGTGGCTAGAGCAACTTCAAGGACCCCAGCATTGCTGTAGCCCTTGTGGTGAGGCCTCCAAGACCACCAGGAATACCTCTCCCATGCCAGGGGGCAGCCAGGCCGATTGGAAGCCACGCTCCGACCAAGTCCCTCCCGCCTCTCACCCTATCACTACCCTTTCCTCAATCCCAGAGGCCAAGTTCTTGGAATGTGAGGGGACAGGGACTCTGAGAGCCCCAGAGACTCCTACACTGAAGAAATTGGGATACAGGGCTTCCCCCTAGGTCTGACACTGTCACAGACTGTCAGAGGGGAGGCAGAAGAGGGGCTTCAGTGAGCTAAGGACCGCCCCCCCCCGCCCCCAACAGCGTCCGCAATGTATTTCCCACCAAATCCTTTCCTGTGGCCTCCCTCTGGGCAGTGGAGGCCCAGTGCATGGGGGGCCCTGGGAGCCGACTTTTCAAAGCAACTTTCCTGCCTCCCCCAAGTCCCTGTCGGCCTCCCCTCATCCAGGCGGTGGCCCCCCTTCTCAGGGTGATGTCAGCCCCGCCCCGCCCCCCGCAGGAGCACTGTGGCCAAATATGGCGAACACAGCAGCGCTTGGGAGCCGGGACAGACTTGGGGTGGGGGGGAGGGGCGGGGCGGCCCCTGGCTGGGACCGCTGGCAGCTGGTGAGGGGGAGGGGAGGCAGGGGGTGGCTACAAGGACAGTCAAGGAGAGAAAGACCACCATCGGTCCCTTCCGCTGGTTCACAGGCATTTGCAAGACTCACTTTCTAGGAACACTCGTGTGGGCACAGGCACCAACACAGGGGCACACAGGTGACCCCCACGCCACACAGCCATGCACAGGAGCACATGTGTGCAGGTATGCTCTGTGGGTGCCTGGGTGACACCCAAACAAGAACATATGTACCTTCAGGCTGAGGCATACCCGTGGGCAATGGTGGGCAGGAAACTGCACCAGGCTGGGGACCGTGCTGGGGTCCCCATCCTACTGCACACTCAGGACGGGGCCAGCTTGAGGAGTCTGGACTGGCCACTCTGGTCTTCCCAGAGTTACTGCTGTGGGATGAGGACAGAGACTAGTGCGTGGCCACCCTGCTCTCCTTAGACGCCGCAAAACTCTGGGATCCAACCCCAGGGTGAGGGAGGAGGCCACAGGCTCCTCAGGCAGCTGCGAGGCTGGACTGAGGCAAACGTGAGACTCAGGCATGGGGGAGGGGAGGGCTCTCCAGCGGGCGGCCTGGGGCGAGAGCGCAGGCCCCGTGAAGGCAGCCCCGGCCGGCCGAGGGCAGGGGCTCACCTCCCCCGCAACGAGAGGGGCTGGGAGGGCTGGCGGGTTCCCCACCCACACCCTCTGGCTCCTTGGTGATGCTTGCCCAGGTGTCTAGAACCTCGGCCTTGCTGGGCTTTGACATCAACAGGGGAGAGAGGAAGAGACACCCAAGTGAGGGGCAAGGGGGTGGAGCTTGAGACAGGCTGGAGGGGAAGGGGGAGACAGTCTGGGGGAGGGTTGGAGGGTGGGCTAAAGAGAAGAGGGGGTAAAAGGGTCAGGAAGGGAAAGATCAATAAATTCAGATACAGCCCTGCAAGGAGGAAGAGGACAAGTCAGGAAGGGGGGAGGAGAAAGAGAGAAGAGAAACGAGTGACAGAAAGACCCAGAGGCCAGGGCAGACTTAGAAAGAAGGGGAGCCAGTGCCGGGGGCTGGGGTCAGCCACTAGGCCACACCCAGGACATCCCTGCTCTGGTCGCATCTGCTCCTCCCACCTCCTCACAGATGACCTCTCTCAGCAGAGGGCCTGGGATCACAATGAGGCCTCTGTCCACCTGTGGTCTCATCTACCTTTACCCTCAGTCTGACCAGCCAGGGCCCTCAGGACTCGGAGGCCAGAAGGTGCCTCTGGGGGGTGGAAGGGGTGGGAGCTGGGAGGCTCGGTGAGCAGACCTCGGGGCCCTGGCGGGGTAAGGGGCGCTGCACTGCCTGCCCCCACCCTGGGGCCAGGCCTGCTGGAATAACTGGCTGGACAGCTCCAGGGATGGAGGCCGGAGCCGGGGCTGCGGCAGAGGCTCCAGGCAGCCACGCCCAGCCTCCCCACGCCCAGCCTCCAGGCCACCCTCCCTTTCAAGGTTGGGGGACAGGCCTGAAGACTGGGCTCCCCAGAGCCTCTACCCTGGTGAGTGGGGAATGCAGACAAGGAAAGTCCAGGTAGGTATCCCGGCCCCCCCCCACTCTTAATTCCTCTCCCCATAACCAGCCCCACTGGGAGGACAGACTGAGCCAGGTGACCCTACTTGGTCTGGCAGCCAGCAGCTGTCCACTCTTGCAGGGACCCCAGCCCCTCAAAGTGTGGAAAGATTAGTGAAATCAGAAGTTCCATCCCGAATCCCGCTCCAAACCTGGGCCGGGCTGGCAGGCTAGGGGAGTGAGGGTGGGGAGGGCAGTTGCTGAGGGCTAAGCGAGCCTCCCCACCCCCTGCTTTCCCCCCTTTTCTCCCCACCCACCCCACAGCGAGGCCAGCTGTTCTCCAGCTGCCACAGGCTCCCACCCTAGAAGTGGCCCTGCTCTCGTTGGGACCTGACAGCGGGGAGGGATGGGAAGAGTGCCTGCCTCCCCCAGCTTTCATCCAAGGACCCCTGAGGGACCCTGCCAAGTGACCGCCCCCTGCCAGGCTGGGGAGGGAGTGCTCTCTTCCCTGGAACAGGGTCGGGATTTTTACAGGAGGAAGCAATTTGTAGAGCCAGCTGGGAGGGAGGTCGGGGCCTCCCCGCACCCCACTTATTAATGTGCTTCCAATTTGGGAATCAAAACTCTGTGCCCGCCCTCCCGCCCCACAACACAGGACATGGGCTTCTCTGGGAGCAGCTCCCCAAGCTTCCTTCTTCAAAGCTGCTCCTCGCTGTCAGCATTCCCCCCATCCCTCCTCCCTGTGCCCCCCTCCATCAGCAGTGGGAGAGTATAGACTCAGAGCCCTCAAACCGCCTGCAGAGAAAAGGGGCCCAGTTGCCCCTCCTCCCTTCACCTCCACCCTGAGGTTCTGTCCTGTCTCATCTTGTCCCACTCCAGCCAAGGCCAGGTATTCAAGTTTAGGGGGAAGAGAGATAAGCTAAAGGGGAACTTGGGAAATGGTCCCACAGCTCTCAATTCACATATCAGTGCCCCCCACCTCAGCCGGCCTGCACCCAGGCCCCTTGTAACCTGAGTCACCCAAAGCTGCCGCCAGTCATTTAATCAATCCCCTGGTCACGAGGGTCCCAATGTCATCTATAAGCACACGGGCTTTCTCTGGGCCCCCCTGGTTTCTCTTACACACCCGTCCTCTTCACACTGGCCTGCACATTCACTGTTACCTGCATCTCTTCCTTTCTGTTTTTTAAAAATTTTATTGTGATAAAATGTATATAACATAAAATTTACAATTTTAAACATTTTTAAGTGCACAATTCAGCGGCATTAAGTACACTCCTTCTTGTTTTCAACAGCTATCTTTCTGATGGTCCTCCACAAAGACACCACATGCATCAGGATCACAGCCCCCTAATTTGTCACGTGGTCTTCCACGTCATGTCTGGCACAGCCCTGAAGGATGTCGCCCACACTGTCCTACAGTCCCAAACAATCCCAGATAGTGACCACCCACAGAGGCAGTCTCAGTCACACCCCAGTTTCTCTCACACGCAGCATGCATGCAGTTTCTCTCTAGTGCTCAGTTTCATCTGCACACCTTATTTCACACCCAGTTCATCGCGACAATGTCCGAGGGCACTTACACTGCGTTGGAGGTAGTCCACCACGTCCCAGTGGTTTCTCCCTTATACACACACACATGCACCAGACTGACACTATGCATAGGATACAAAGTGTCTACACACTATGTATAGCATACATAGTGTCATATACAGTCACATATGGACCATCAGAGTTTCTATAAACCTGAGACCATCTCTGATGCTTTTCACACACATATAGCATGATAAGTAGTCACGCCACAGCATCATACATCACAGAGAATGTTACCTATGCTACTGACACACACAGCATCATACAATCGCTGTGTCCCTCACACACATGAAACATCAAAATCCCGTCCAGTAGCAGACACAGGCTCACACTGACGGTCAGGCTGACAGTTCCTTTCGTAAACATATCCCGTGTGACAGCACTCGCAAAGTCACACACTAAGAACATCATGCATACAGTTTCACGTATATGTGGTGGCAGTCACACAGAGAAAATGTCAGTTTCTCATACACGAATGTTACAAAGTCACAACGTCACAATTGCTCTCGTGCATCTGTCCAGCCTCACATGCAGTCAAACACACAAACTGGTTATACCTGGTTCTCTCACACACACTCCCACCCCACACACAGACTCACCCACGCAGAGTGTCCCACTCCGCTTCTCTCACACACATCCAGCGTCACACACAGTCGCACCCCCGCTTCCCTCTGCCGCTTCCTGCCCTCTCAGGCCTGGCAGGGAGCACAGGAAACAATTGGCGCTCTAGGAAACGTCAAGGCCTGGGGCTTCAGGATCCGCAGTGACAGGCTTCTCTGGCCCCTGGGCCCTTGCGTACAGCCTCCAGTGGGACCCTGAGGGGGCAGGTAGAGCCCTCTCCCATTCAGTGTCCTCCTGGGAGGGGCAGCCTCTCTTCTGCAGACAATCCTAGGCTGGCACAACACCAGGACAGAGGGAAGGGCAGGGCAAGGCCGTGGGGATAGAGCCGAGGTCATCTGCCGACCTCTGCTCCAGCTCTGCCCAGAGAAGCTCCTGCCATGGCCTCAGGGCTACCCCAGAGGCCCACGGAGACTGAGGTCCTCAAGGCCACCCCTGGGACCTCACAGCTTCTGCAGTCTCCATGTGGGAAGAAGAGAGTGTGACCTCTGAGCCACCTCCACAGAAAGCTGCAGTATTTAGAGCCATCGTGGCCCCCCCAGCTCCCTGGGGCCTGGCACTACCGGCACCCTTCCCCACCCTCCTCACTGGGAGCAGAAGCCTCTGCTCCTCTCCTCTCCCTGAGGGAGGAGATGGGCAGGACTGAGAGTTTCAGTACCCTTCCAGCTTGACACCAAGCCCCTCGTGGGGTCTGAGAGTAAGACAGAGGGGCCTGCCACCTAAGTGGCCTCTGAACACCATTCATCCCACCCAGCCTTGCTAGACCCCATTGCCACTTTGGAGGGCAAGCTCCCCCAACTCCACCTGGCCTCCCTGTCCCTCAGCGCCTGCTGCCTGCAACTTTTTTAGCCATGCTCACCTGGTTTAGCTACTCCTCAGTCACCTCCTGATCTGTCCTCACCTTCTTTAGACCACTGGGTCACCCTCTCACGTCTCCAGACCCCACGAGGTTCAGGTTCCATAATGGGAGGGGAAGGAAGGCTGACTGACTAGGAGGCAGAGACTCCAGGAAGGGCTCGGAGAAAAGCGAGCTGAGAAGTCACTAATTCTAAGCAGGGAAACTGAGGCCCAAAGAGGCCCACCAAGATGACACCACTGGTTAAAGTCCATCTGGGCCCCGGCTGGTGTGAATCAGTGGATTGAGTTACGGCCTGTGAACGGAAAGGTCGCCAGTTCCATTCCCAGTCAGGGCACATGCCTGAGTTGCAAGCCAGATCCCTAGTTGGGGGTATGCGAGAGGCAACTGGTTGATGTATCTCTCACACATCGATGTCTCTCTCCCTCTCTCTCCCTCCCTTCCCCTCTCTAAAAATAAATAAATAAAATCTTAAAAAAAAAAAAAAGTCCAGCTGGGAGCAGATATGTAATTTCTTGACCTTCTCTGTTGAGGTGTTACATTCTAGTTTTAACATTTCCTCACCTGGCAGAATGTATCAGGTTCTGGTACATTCTGAGGGTGAAGGCAGGAGCAGGGTCCGGAACAGACAGATACACACACACACACACACACACACACACACACACACACAGAGCTTGGTCCTGCCAATCACTGACCATCCTAGTCAGTCATTCTCCAGCCTAAATGCACTAATTAACATTAATTATTGTTCCCTCCCTAGGGAACTAGGGGAAGGCCCTAGAAGTTGGACTCCCACCGGCTCCCGGCCTCTGGGGGGCATCCAGGACCCAGGAAGTCACCCTCACCAGAATCCTAGTTCCTAGAAGATATCTCTGTCCATCCCCTGCCCACAGAGTGAGCAGGGGTCCAGACGTGCACAGTGTCCTGGGGTGACTGACACCCCTTGGAAAAGGAACTACAAAAATCTGGAGGAAAGGATGACATAATTCTCCCAAATCTCCAACTTTTGGGGACCTTGGATTTCCCTCCTTGGGAAAACTGCCCCCAGCATTCTGGCAAGGAGGCGTCTGCCCTGGGGTGGAGCACGTATATAGAGAACCAGGCCGCAGAAGACAGGACACAGAGTCGCCATGGGCACTAGCCCCTGAGGGCTGTGTCCGGGCCCCCACCCCTATCCCCTGATCTCCTGGGCTGCAAGTCCAGGCCTGACCTAGTTCTGCCTCTACCTGGGAAGAGGGAAGACAGGGAGGTGCCCCCTGAGAAGCCCTCCCCCAGGGCTTCATTCTCACTTGTCCAGAAAAAATCTCTCAGCCCTGGATCATGGCCCCTCTCCTAGAAAGGGGACAGAGTGGGGTTTCAATGTCAGTGTCTGCCTATGCTGGAAATCAGATGCAGAGAGGCAGTCCCAGCCTTCCCTCCCCAGGCAGGAATAAAGGGCATGACAGACGATGGTGATGATGGTGATGATGGTGATGATGGTGATGATGATGGTGATGGTGGTCAGGACAAGCCACCTTCAAACCTAAAGTCTAAACACGGGCTCTCAGGAAGTGTGGCTAAGAGAAGGCCCCAAATCCAGTCACAGTGCGGCTCACAGCGCTCAGGACAGGAACCGTGAACCTCCACCCCAACACAGGCGGCAGAGCTGGAGAGAACTTAAGCCCCTGCGTCTCAGGGGGCACACAACCAGGGAGCGCAGCTTTGCTCCCAGACACCTTCCACAATCCAGCGCAGCCGCGGACGCCGCGCGCAGGAGCCCGACTCGTCGGGAAGCCAGGCCCACGGCCCGCGGCCTGCGTGAAGCTGGGGCCGGCGGGCTCCGGGAGAGCGCGAGCCTGGAGTCCAAAGGGCGGCGAGGCCCGGGACTGGGCGCCCTGGGTACGAGAGCCTCCGTGGCAGCCCTTCCAACCATGCGGCCCCTAGACCCCTGCCTTGACACCCCAAAGAGGGACGCTGGAAGAGCCGATGGCACCGGGGGAGATCTCCCGGCTCCCCTACCTTCCCGGACCAACTCGTCCGGGTCCCTGCAGGGTGGTAGGGGTGGGCGGGGCTTCCCGGAGAGCTCCCCCTCCCTTCCCTCTAAACTTTCCGGCACCCAAATCTGGGGTTCCGTCTTAGGCTGGACAATAGTTCGGGGAACCAGCCTCCCTCGAATACCCCCGCACCGCATTCTCCAACCAACCAACCAAACCACCTATCCCAGCAGGGCCTCCTCCTGGTGTCCGCCCGGCTTACCTGGTCCAAGCTTGCTGGGGCGCTCCGGCCGGGCCGCTCCGCCGGGCCCGAGGGAGCTGAGAGGGGGGCCGGGGAAGGGGGGTCGTGGGGAGGGGGCTGGCCGGAATGTGCGGAATGAGCCTGGCTGGAGCGGGAGGCGCCGAGCGCGGAGGAGGGAGCGAGCGGGACGGAAAGTTTGTGTTGAGGAGCCCGGCTGGGGGTGGGGGCTGCGGGGAAGGAGGGGGCGGGGCGCGCCTGGGGACGGGCACCGGTCGGGAGGGGCGTGGCCACGCGGGCCCGCCCCCAACCGGCGCTCCAGCTGCCCACCCCGGGCTGTCGCTACCCACGACCGCGCTGGCCTGCGTGCGCCCTGGCGCCCGGTTCCTCGCCCAGGGGCGCCACGCTCCCAACCTCCTGCTGCACGCCGGGCCTAAGCCCAGGACCCCTCCTGAATTTGGGGCTCCGGCCTGGGCGGGGCCGAGGGCGGAGCTCCCGCCTGGAGAACCGACTCCCGTCGGTGTCCAGGCCCGGGTGCCGCGTCACGAAGAGCCCCGCAGGGACAGAGCCCACGGGCCTCCGGGTTCCCCACCCGCCTCTCCGCCCCCCTCAGTCCAGAGCCGCCTAGGCGGAGCTCCCTCTCCCGCCTGCGTGCCCGCCCCCCGCTTTGGGGCCCAGACCCGGCCCCGCCCTGGCGGCTGCACCGCCCCGCCCGAACCTGGTTTGTCTGGTTCTCCCCGAGAGGCTTGTTTTCTCGAATTTCTCCCTTTCCCCCTCTTCCCGGACCTCCGGGGCCCTCTCTCTCAGCCCGGTCCCCCGGGGCCCCCGCGAGGGGCGTCCTGACACGGCGCGCTCACCGAGTTTCGGTAGGACAGACGGTGGGCGCGGGGGAGGGAACGCGGGAGCGCCCCGGGCCAGGGCGGGAACGGGGAAGGGTGGCCTCCCGCCTGGCCTCCCGCCTGGCCTCCCGACCCCTTCCGCCGTCTTGTCCTTCGCACGCGCCGAAGAACCACTGCTCCTCTGGGCCTGGGACGCAGCTTTATTGGGGATGTGCTTGCCGGGCCCTCGTCCTCCATCATCCGCCCCCCTCCTCCGAGCCTCCCAGCTCCTCCGAACCCTAGCACGGCCCCGGAGTGGGTTAAAATAACACTGACTACTGATTCTGGACAGGAAGTGACTGGGACAGGGGATGGTGTGTGTGAGAGTGTGTGTGTGTGTGTGTGTGTGTGTGTGTGTAGCGGCGCAGGCTAGCTCTGTGACCAGATGTGCGGCTCCAACTCCAGATGTTCTTCATCTGCGTCGGACCCGCGGTCTGAGCTCCTCCCCTCGCTCGGCCTGTGCCAGACTGGGGAGTGGATGGAGGTCACCTGGAGACAGTGAGGGGTCAGCCCCCGGCAAAGAAGAAGTGTTCAGTGGGGACTTTGGTGAAGGGACACTGCAAACTTCCACCGAATACTTTCCCTGACCCTGGCGGGCTCAGGGGACACTGGGGGCTACTGGAATCACTCGCAGGCTAGCTTCCCGTCGAAGCTGGAGAGGGCGATGGCGAAGGCCTGTAGGGCGCACAGGGGGTACCGGTAGTCTAGGGTGAAGGCGTCCTCCGCCACACGGCCGAACTGCAGCAAGATATAGTCAGCTGTGGACAAACACAAGGGTGGGAGCGTCCCGAGACCTCCTGGGTTCCCGTCTTGTCAGTCAATGCCCTCAACATTGAGGCCCCGATACTCAGCCACCTCAGTTATTCACCCCTCCACCCATTCCCCTTTCCTTATCTCACCCTACCTGCCCCACCTGCAGAGGACAGGACCCTGCCTTATCTTCTACCGCCCGTGGCAACTGCCTAAGTATAGGAACCTGTCAAACTTCCCCAAGCCTAGATTCCTCCTTTGCCAACTTTTCTGTTGTCTTTTGACCGCATTCCTTCTTCCTCCCCCCTCCCCGCCCAACCCATCCCAAGTACCACCTTAGACCACCAGGCTCAATCCCTTGACTAGCCCCTGGTTCCCTTCCTTTTCCAGTGGTCCCACTCAGCCCCCAACACCTCCCCCAGCATCCATAGGGACAGGAAGTTGCTAAAAATACCCCCAACCTCACCAGACTAGGCTCCACCAGAAATGTGATCTAGAGAGCAGTTATCCAAGGCCTGGGGACAGGTGATACTGGGGGCACATCCCCAGGATAGAGTGGGGGATGGGGAGCCATTCAGTGTTAGCTGGCCCTGGGTACCTGTAGAGCCTTGGGAGAAAGCTTCCATTCCCAAGCTTTCTTCCGGTAGTGTGGACCGCTCCCCAAGCTTGTGGCAGGGACCTTTTAACTTAAGTATGTTATGGGTACACTTTGTTTCTCTAACTCCTCAAGGGTAGCCCCCTCACCCCATTTGAGAGAAGATAGTAGTGTAGGCATTCAGAAATACTTGATTAATATTCTCTACTTCTAAAGGTCTAAAGGGGTTAGAAACTGGGCACTGGACCCAGACCACGTGGGTCCCAATTCCAGCTTTACCTCTCACTAGCTGTATGATTTTGGGCAAGCCACTTAACTTCTCTGTTCTTCAGTTTTCTCATCTGCCAAATAGGATAATTATAGTACCTTTCTTACAGGACTGTTGAAAAGATTTAATGATTCAATATCTGTTAAGCCCTGAGAATAGTGCTGGCACATAGCAAGCACTGTGTAAGTGTTCATGAAGTACAATTTGAGGGCCAGTGCAATGTGTGGAGGAGCCGAAGGGCTGGGTAAGGGCTGCCTTCTCTGAGCCTCAGCATCCTCTTTGACCACAAAGGGCTCGAGCTACCAGTGGTTTTTAAACTCTAGCAGCTTAACTCTCCCTTCAGCACAGTTTTACCCAGAATATCCCAGTTTCTTCCCCAGGATTCTGCTAGGAAGAAGGCCTGGGATAATGAGCCCTAAGACATCTGCTTGGAATACCTGAGGCTCCTGAGAGCACAGTGTCGATCGATACCCCTGAAGGAGAGAGCAACCTTCCTAGATGTTCTGGCTCCAGGGATGCCAGAAAGATGGCGGAAAAAACCCTGAGTGAGGGTCAGAGTCCTATAGGTGGTGGGGAACAACCTGGTCTAGGCCCTCAGATACTCACGGTCATCAGCGTGGACAATCTGGAAGTTCTTGACTGAGGCCTGCGTGACTCTACCTTGGAAGTTGAGGGTGTAGGAGCCACTGTCTTCGTTCCAGACAGGTGTTTTGTTGTGCAGCTCAATGAGGCTCTCCAGTGTTTTGTTCTGCCAGCGCACCAGCAGCCCATCGCTGGCCTGGGGTGCCGGGCAAAGTGTTGGGGAGAGGACAGTTAGGGGTAGGCGAGATATCTCGGGAATGACAGGGGAAGGGGACTGGGGAACTATGCATACTTTTGCACAGCCTGGATGTCAACATCCACTCAGAGTACCCTTGAGAGCATGCATGGTCTCTGGTGGGCAGGGTGTGCGTCTGTGAGAATGGGGCTTGCTGTGGGATGCCAAAATGGAGACTGGAAAAGGGCAAGTAGCATCTGGCACACAATAGGTTTTCTGTGCCATTGGCACCCAAGGGTTCTTCAGAATGACCGTGTGCTGGCACCCGATTACAAGGATGAACCAGACATTCTAGAACCTACAAGGAGGTCACAGTTGAACTTGTGGAGATGAACAGGTCAACAGCAGTTAAAACAAAATGTCCCAGAAGGGAGTTTCTGGAAGGAAGAAGTGATGTCTGTACGAGATGCTCTTGAGTTATTTCTTTCCTGAGTTTCCTTGCCACCTGTCACGTTCATGGCTTAGAAGGAGTCCACTCAAGGTCATGTCCTCCAAGAAGCCTCCCCGACCCCATGTTTGATTTAGATGTTTTAGCTCTGAGCGTCCAATAACACCTTGCTCTTATTTCTCCCGCTGCACTGTAATGGGCAGAGTTAGATACTCTAAAAGCAGGCACAGTATTTGAGTTACATCTCAGTGCCTCGGTTTCCCTCAGTTGTGAGGATTAAATAAGTTAATAGCACATGAAGTGTTATTTAGATCAGTTCCCCTGGAACAGAGTAAATCCTCAATAAATATTCGGTATTGTTTTGATGTTAAGTGTTGTGTTGATTTTGGATCTCCAGTGCCTGGTTTTAATGAGCAGTTGTAGAATGAATGAACTGAGATGATGGAGAGAGACCCAGAGCAGCGCTGGGCGGTTTTTACCGAGCCCAAATGCGTGAGACACTTCGTCTGGACGATATGTGTGTTTATTACAGGCATGGAAGGAACAAGGGTAGGACCCATAGGATCCTCTAGACCAGAACCTCCCATGGTTGGTGCCCCATGAGTCAGCTGGGCCTGATTACCATGTGACTTTCCAGCAGGGAAGAATTTGTGATCAGTTGATAGGGACATTATTTTTTCATTGTAAATGAGTAAGGTGACATTACTGTGAGTATGGGGCATGCCAGTCCTCCTGACTCTGAAATCTTGGGTTCAAAGGACCCACATTGCTAAGGAGCAGGGTGCAGCACTGACTCTGAAGGCGGCCACTTTTCTGTAGGATGTCTCTCCGTTTACCCTATGCCTATACCTATGTGTGCGCGCGCACACACACACACACACACCCCTTGTTTTTAAAATATAAGTCAAATCATGTCACTCCTTTGCTCAAAACCCTACTCTGGCTTCCTGTTTCTCTGAGTGGAAACCAGTTATATAGGCCCTACCTGCCCCTCACTCTCACCTATTACCTCATCTTCCTCCAGCCACACTGGCCACCTGCTTGCTGTTCCTCAAACCCATCAGGCACCTTCCTGCCTCAGGGCCTTTGCACTGGCCCTTCTCTCTGCCTGGATGATCTTTCTCCAGATGCCTGCAGGTTTGCTCCTTCAAAACTTTGCTCAGATTTCACCTTCTCAATGAGGCCCACCTCTGACCACTGTATTTAATATTGACATCTATAAACACACACCTCTCATCCCTCTAACCCTGGTTGACCTTTTCTTTTTTTCCCAAGGCACTTATCGTTTTCTAACATACTACATAATTTACTCATTTTGCACAATTCCTATCTACTGTCTTGCTCCCCTAGGATGCCAGCTTCATGAGAGCAGAGCTTCGTTTTGTCCACTGATGTCTTCCACATGCCTAGAATAATACTTGGTACTCAGTATGTTGAGTGTGTTGAATGAATATATAAATGGATGGTTTGGTGTAAACTTTAAAAAAGCAACCAATTGTGCTTGTTTCAGTGAATTCGATTACAAAAACCTTGAATTCATCCCACAAGTTGCCAGAATGAATTCGCCCTGGAGGTGGGGGGCGGTATACTCAGGAGGCTGGGTGTTGGGCGAGCTGACTCCCGGACTACCGCCCCAGCTCCCCCGAGTGAGTCACGTAGGGAGAAGGACCCTCACAGAGAGGGATCAGGGAGGTTGGTGCAGGGCTCACATTTCGGGGCCGGATGGGGACCCTCTCATTGTCCGCATTCATTCCCGGAATGATGACCGTCATTCGCCTGGGTCCTCGGAAGCCCAGCACGTTTGTTTCCTGGGAGGGAGATGTGCATTAGGCCAGCCCCTGCAAGGGGAGGGGCCTGCCACGGGGGACCGCTGGAGTCTCACATAGATCACAGCTGCCAGCTCCTGCCGAAGGCTCCCCACATCAGCGCTGCCTCCTCCACGGTGCGGGTTCTGCCCATTGTCAAAGACAGTAAAGCGGTTCCCCAGGAGGTTGGACCTGCACGCAAGGTGGGGCTGGGGGCGGGGCTACAGGGATTCCACGCCCCTACACCAAGACCCTCCCAGCCGAGCAGTTCTGAGAGCTCCTTGATCATCAAGGGCGAAGGTGTCCTAAGACAGAGCAATTCATGTCCCCTGCCCCAGGCGTCCCGCATGAGGTCTTTTATAAAGATGGATTTAAAGACTGGGCAGCATTCAAACCTCAGCTCCGTCTCTTACTAGCTGTGTGACCTTTGGCAAGTTACTTACCTGGTCTGGGCCTCAATTTCCCCATCTGCAAAATGGGTATATAAATAGTATTTACCTCATTTGGTTGATAAGAGGATTAAATTGGTTAATATTTGTAAGTTACTTAGAATTACACTTGACTCAGGGGTCCAGCCCCCACCTCTCAGATTTGTGGTGACAATTAGATGAGATATATGAGGAGACATGGCACAGGGTAGGTGCCAAATATTTGTTCATTCATTCACTTAGTCAGTTTTTACTGAGTAGCTACTGTGTGCCAGGTGCTAGGGATTCAACATGAACAAGATAGGTCCTGCCCTCGTGGAACTATCCTCTGTTCCAAGTGACGTCCCTGAACGAGCAGTGTGGGCTGATATCACCTGGATGGTTGCTAGAAATACAGAATCTTCCCCCCAACTCCTACTCCACCCCGACCCACTGAACCATTTTAGCAAGATCCCCAAGTGATCTGTACAAAGTGCGAGAAGCCCTGGGCCAGACTGTCCAATGTGGTGGGCACTCCGCAGGCACAGGGGACAGAGAAGACTGGCCATGGACCTCTTGCTGCTCTGAGCCCCCCAGCCCCACCTCAGCTTCCCGACAAAATTATCCCCTCCTCGGGACAGATTGGTAGGGTCGCTGGAGATGAGGTAATTGGCTGTCTTGCTCCGTTTCCGTTTCCTGCCAGCCAAGAGGAACACCTGGGGTGACATGGAGACAAGAGAGAGGGCAAGAAGAGAAGATGGGGTGGCAAAGGAGGTGGGTGAGGGGAAGAGAGAGCCTGTTTGCTTTGTAGCCCCTCCCCACATCTTGGCCCCAGACCCTCCCTCAGCCTGGGTTCTGGCACCTCCACTCTCCCTCCTCCTCCCTCTCCCTCCACCCCTCCCTTACCCACCTTTTTCTCCGAGTCCAGGTGCAGAAAGTAGGAGGGATACAGGCCCCTATCCATACCCTTCTTGTCCCGGGTCAGCCGGCAGCGCACTGTCTGGCCCTGGAGGGCAGGCTGAAGCACGAACTCCCGGGGTTCACCCACTTCCACAGGTGGGGATGGGGCCCTCTCCTCCTTCTGGATGGGGGCAGAGGGTGCATCAGCCCCAGGGCACTAGGTCCCCTGCCCTCAGCATGTCCCCAGTGCTGGGACACAGGCAGGGCAGGCAGGACAACTCACCACTTTCTGTGTGGGGAGAGAACAAAGAAGCCAGCTAGAGTGTGGGGGCCCCTCGGCTTCCCCAGCAGCTCAGCAGGCTATGTTAGGAGGCTCTGGGAGTCTTGCACTTAATTTTATTTCATTTAACTCGTAGCTAACAGCCCAGGCTCTGGAGCCAGAGAGCCTGGGTTTGAATCCTGGTTCCACTACTGTTTGTCAGGTTTGTTAAGTGCCCTGACTCAGGGCTCTTTTTCCGTCTAAGAAGTATATAGGCTGGGGGTAAATCCCCGGGACAGACCTTACTTAATTTATACCTTGAACAAACACTCATATAAAGCCTACCAATATGCCAGGTGTAATTCTCAGCACTTTTCAAATACTAACTCCTTTAATCCTCTTATCAATATCCACTGAGGTAACTAACTGTCCCATTTTACAGATGAAGAAGCTGAGGTTCAGAGAGGTTAAGGAACTCGCCCAAGTTCACATAGTAAGAGGTGGAGCTGGGATTTAATGCTGCCCAATTTCCTGTTAGATCCAGAGCCTTTAGAAACACCTTCCTTCATGTGGTTACACTCTCAGGGGGCAAAGGGAGGTGAGGCTGAAGGTATTAATTGCTGTGTTCTGAGCACACAATGCAGCAGAAGTATTAGCTACGACTGTCATTGTCAGCACATAGCACTCCGTGCAGCAGCCATCCTCCAAGGTGGCTCCCATTGTCCCTGCATCCTGGTTTTGACTCCCATGTGCAGTCCCCTCCCACACTGTATCAGCGTTGGTCTTTGTGACAAATAGGTATGGCAGAAGTGATGGGGTGGTCACTTCTAAGGCTAAGGCCAAGGCATAAAAGGCACCGTGGCTTCTCTTAGCTCTCTCTCTCTCAGGCCATTCTCGGGCTCCAGGGTTGGGGGTTGGCTGCTGTGCGACGGGAACACTCAAGCTGCCCTGTGAGGGGCCCCCGGCCAACGACCACAGCAGCGAGCCATTTCGGAAACGGATCTTCCATTTCTGGTCAAGCTTTCAGAATGACTGCAGACCTAGGTGACATCTTGACGGCAACCTCGGAAGACCCTGAGCCAAAACTATCCTGCTAAGTTGCTCATAGTTTACTGACTCATAAATTAAGAAAACAAATGTTTGTTGTTTTAAGGCACTAAATTTTAGGGTGATACGGCAATGCACAATTAATGTAATGAAGGCATAAATGAGCAAATTTTGCTCATGGAAAAACTAATGACAATTTGACCTCGTTAGGTTCTATGGTGGCCTGGCCCGGTGACCTACACTGTCCCTTCTGTTCTCACAAACACGGTGCCCTTTGCCCTCATGTTCTATCCCTCACAAGATGGGGAGTGAAAATTCTAACCCTGGCTTGTCGCAGTTCTGATGTGCTGTGGTTGGGCATTTTTGCTGAGGGCAGATTTGCACTGTATGAGTTGAGGCTGGTATTGGGGAGCGGGCCCTTAAAGGCCTGTGGGCAAGTGAGCATCTCTTCTCCACTCTAGGTTGCTCCAGGGCAAACTTGTGAAATATAAGAATATGTTTGGAATGTAATCTGGAGAAAGCCAGAGCATATTCAAACATTTCTACAGCTGTGGATTTCAAGGGCCTCCTGTACAGAAGGCTGTGCTGCCTTCAGTTCTATTCCTCCTGGCACAGAATAAACTGCCCTTTCAGTTTATACATCAGTATCTGGCGATCTTGGCTAATGTGAATCAGCCCGCAAGGCCTGATCATGCCCGAACAAACTAACAGGCCCACATAGCGGAGAACCCAACCTGCCCTCACGGTGATCTCTCCACATGTGGAAAACAGTTTCTCAAAGACTCCATCACTTTCTCTCTCCAGCGGGACCTCTCTCTCCTGCACACTTGAGTTCGTGCATGTTGGTGCGTGAATTTGTAAGAGTGACATTCAACACATTTAACAACATGCTCTGCCTGTGGAGAATGCCCAGTCAGAAAGGACACTGGTAGGCCTGGAGGAGGATCCTCTAGGCCCCTGACAGCCAGTGTTAACCCTTTAGTTGCTGGAAGGTTGGGAGGCACTGGGTGGGGTAGCAGGAAGCACTTGGGGAGCAGTAGGGTGGGAATATTTGAACTCCCCCTTGTACGGCTGGCTGTCGGTCAGTCGGCGGCTGTGCCCCAGGGTATGTACACACGTGCTTGCTGGCCTGTGTGCTCCACCTCCCTGGTCCATAAAATGTGCGTCTTTTTATGTGGAGGCTGAAGAGGGGAGGGCTTAGAGACCAGAGGGCATAAGGCCCCTGGGTGGCCAGTCCCAACCTGGTGACCCCACAGCTGCCTCTTATGTTCTCACAAGTCTGGTCCCCTTTGTCCTCATATCCTGTCACCAGAGGGGGAGCCAAGATTCTGACCCAAAGGTCTAGTCCCCCAAGCCCTAGTCCCCTGACCCTGTCCCTAAAGGGACCTCAGCCCCCTTCCTCTCTGAGACCCAACCTTTTTGCTTTTCCCTTTCGCTTTGCCCTTCTGATTGCTGTTCTTGGTCACCACAGCTGCCACCTCTTCCTCCTCACCCTCTTCCTCCTTTCTCTCCTCTTCTGAGCCTTGGGAAGTGCCTGGAACAGAGCGGGGACAAGCCTCATAACCCTGGCACAGTATGTCATGGTTTGCTAAGTACTTCTAACAGCCGTGTCTCACTTGGACCCTTCCCACAACCACAGGAGAGTAACCCCATATTATTATTGTCAGAGCCTCAGAAAGTCAAAGACACCTGCCTGAGGCCACACACCTATTAAAATGGTGGTCAAGATACTCCCCCCCAAGACTTCTGACTCTAGAACCCACACTCCTACCCCACACTGAGCCCCAGCTCTGCACCCCTGGGACTGCCTCTCCATGTCATGGCACCGGAGGCCACAGCCACCCACCTTTCTTTTTCAGAGCTTTCTCAGCTGGGCCACCGTCCTCAACCAGAAACATGGCTGCTGGGATCTTCTGCACTCTGGTCGAGCTTACTGAGGGGCTGTTGCCAGTTTCCCCAGACCCTGTGTGTGTATGTGAAGGGGTCACAAGCCCCACCACACCCAGAGTCCCCTGTTCCTCCAGAAACCAGTCTCACCTTTCTTCTTTGTTTTTCTCATCTTGGTCCCTTTCCCTGTTGGTACCTTCTTCTTAATGAGCAGAGATTTTGGTGGGGGGACAGGGCTTCCCAGGTTGCCTGGAAATAAAGGGTAGGGGTTAGACAGCCCCTAAGGAGGTTAAAGCCCTGGCAGGGCGCAGCGTCTGTCTTCTGCTGTGCTCATTTCTAACCCTTTTCTACAAAAAGGGCACATTTATACCAGACTGCGGTACCTGAAGGACCAGGGGCCCAGGCCAGGGAGCCACCACTGCATATATTCATTGATTGATTTTTACTGTAATCACATTGATACTTTCATAAAAATTATAACAATAATTCATATTTGGGTTTTAAAAAGAGCTAAACAAAAACCACAAAAAACCAAGACAAAACAAAACAACCCCCCCCCCCCAAATTCTCCACCCTCCCTTGTTCACAGAGCACCGTGCACAGGGGCAGGGGGATGGTGTGGGGAGCACATACTGGTCTATGTCCTAAGGACCATCCGGGAAAGAAACCGCCAGAGGAGGAAACTTTCAGGTCCAGGCACTGGATAACTTGGATGTTTCAACTCCTGTGCATCAGTGAGACCCCAAGCCCCGGAAGGGGAGGAATAGTTTCACCTGTCTGTGTGCTCTTCCTGTGCTCTCCGCACCCACCCTTGGGACCCTGGGCCTCAGCCCTCCTCTCCTTCATGTCTGCAGAAGCCTTCTCTCGAGGGGGCTTCTTGGGAGGCAGAGGGATTTTCTCTTTCTTTTCGTCCTCCTCTTCCTCTTCATGGTCCTCCTCTTCCTCCTTCTTATCCTCTGTAGGTAGAAACTTCTCGTAATGGGGGTTGGGATGGGCCCCATTATTTGGGGAGCCCAACCCCTCCAGGTTAGTGCAGGAGCTGAGTGAGAGCCAGGGATAGGAGGCTTTCCTTCTGGAACAGGAACAGGAAGGAGTTCTAGCAATTTCCCCAAAGAACGGGGGTGACGCCGAAGTCTTTGGAGATGCTCAAGTCGGGAGAGTGAGCTGGACTTGCGGGCGGGCGGGTGCTGAGGTTTGGGAGTCCTGCCCTTGGGAAAGTGCCTTTCCGCTCAGTCCTTCCCCTCTCGCTCTGGGCCCCTCACCTCCTCGCGCATCTCCCGCGCCTCCCGTTTCTCCTACCCTGCAGCTTTCGCGGCACCTGCGCTGTTCCCGGCTTGTCTCTCTCTGACCTTGAGCCAGACCCACCGGGTTACCTCTGGCGCCTAGCTATATAGTTCAAGGCAAATCTCTGAACCTCTCTGTGCCTCAGTTTCCCCACCCCGAGAAAGGGAGAAAGCACAAGAGAATTAAATGTTTTTCTGGCTCAAAGACAAAGTCAGAAAAGTGGAGGATGTTTTTTCTAGCTTTCTGCTTCTCCCTGTCTGCTGTGCCGTCCAGCCCCTTCCCTCCTTCTCTCCACCTCGCCCGGTACCGACACTTCCCTCGGGTCCTTTCTCACCGTCCTCTGCGCCTGGGGCCCGGGCTACCAGGAAGGTTTCTCGGGGGTCGCGCTTCTTGGCCGCGGGGTCCCTGAGGAACTTGGTGTAGACGGCCTGCGGCGCCCGGGCCTCGGCGGGCTCCTCGCGCAGCCTCCCCCTCCGCCGGGCTGAGCCAGACGCCAGTCAGCGGCACCCGGCCCCGCCTCCGACAGCGCCCCCGGCCTTGGCCGGGGCGCTCCCCCTCCGACTCCCAGCCCCCGGAGTTCCCCCGGGCTCTGTTTCCACCGTCGACACCGCTCCCCCCCGCTTTGATTCATCCCAGCACACCCCGCAACCCGCCTCTGCGCTACCCTGCTTCCCCTCCCGACCCCCTCGTGCCTCCATCCTGGCCCGCCCTCAGCTCCCTCCCTCCCCGTCCCTCACCCTGAGGGGCGCCCCCGGGCTCAGCCCCTCGCCTGCCCCCAGGTCTCCTTGGCTTGGATCCCGCAGGGCTGGGGGACTCGGGGGCCTCGTCCCTCTTCTTCAACTTCTGTCCGCGGGCGGTTCGCTGCGGGGAGCGGGGTCAAGAGGAAGAAGAGGAAGGAAAGGGGGGTTCGGAGGGCTGTCTGTCACCCTCTAATCCCTTGAGTCGCCAGAAATAACCACGGATTATCGGGAGGGGAACAGCAGCCTCCTTGTTGGGGTGAGGAAGGATGACCCTACCATGAACCATGGCCACCACCAATGCCCCAAGGCCCAAACTCCTCCCCTGGACACTCCATGCCCCCAAACACCCCTTAAATTAAAAAAGAAAAACAACCCTCCAGTGAAGCACCCGTCCCAGGCTCTGCTGAGGGGAGCTCCCCCCTCCCAGATCTCCTACCCTGCTTCGGTTTATAGTGAGGGGATCTTTCTGCCCCTTTTCCAAGCGGCGGTGACCTACCTGCTTGGGGCGCCGCTGGACCTCGGGGCTCGGGTCTTCCTCCGCAGGCCCACTGAGGGTAGCAAAGTAATCAGTCCGTCTCCGTTCCCTTTTCCTGCCCTTCCCAACGCCTCCATTTGAGCCCCGCAGGGTTCAGGTGGGCAGCCGGGGACCTTTCCCACCTGTCCGAGGTCCACACCTCCCGGAGGGTGTCGTCCTGCAGCGGCATGGTTATCCGCAGCGTTCGCCTATCCGCACCCCTGTCGGTGGCCACCCTGAGCTCTAGGATCCTGGCCACCTGCCCCAGCTAATCCGGGCTCAATTTTGCCCCACCTCCGGCTGGCTCAAGAGGGTGGGGGCCGGCAGCGCTGTAAGGGGGCTCCGGCCTGCAACCTCCGCCCTGACAGGGCCCAGGCTGCGAGGAAAGAGGCTGAATCCTCAAGTTCTTCTCCTAACCCCAGGAGCTGGAGGATGGTATCACTGTCCTAGAGCACCCGCCCCCCACCCCCGGCCCCCAACCTCTCTCCCCCCTCCTCCCGCCTCAGCTTTGAGTTAGTTACCGATTTGTAACTTGTCAGTGGTCAAAAGGGTGTGGGAAGAAAATATTAGATCAGATCCTATACCTTTATTTTTCATAAAAATAAGATCTAGAATTTACTAATATTTAATACATATGGATTGACAGGAGTAGGTGTATATACTTTATAAAGAAATATGCCTATATGACGGGTGTATATTTAAATATTTTTTACTGTTAGGGGACATGCTTTTTTAAAAGTTTAAAGACAAGAGCCCTGGCTGGTGCGGCTGGGATTGAGCACCAGCCTGTGAAGCAAAGGGTCATTGGGTTCAATTCCCAGGGAACAAGCCTGGGTTGCAGACCAGGTCCCCAGAAGATGGCATGTGAGAGGCAACCACACATTGATGTTAGTCTCCCTCTCTTTCTCCCTCCCTTCCTCTCTCTCAAAAAATAAATAAATAAAAGTCTTAAAAAAAAAAAAGTTTAGAGACAAGAGTTGTAGTGTTGGTGTGACTAATATCATGAGAGAGGTTTGGTGAAGTGCTGAGGAAGCCCAGAGGACTGCTCAGAGGATTTCTGTAGCCTGATCTAAAACTTGGAAGAGGGAATTCCACAGGCAAATAAAAGGGGGAGCGCTACAAGGAAAGGGAACAGGTAGATAAAGTCTTGGAGTCTGGAAACAGCCAGATGTATTATTCAAAGATCTGCATTCTTAAGAGCAGAACATCCCTGAGTGACTTAGCCTCTCTGGACCTTCATTTGTCATTCATAAAATGGGTTTGATAAGTCTTGTGCAGACTAAATGAGATGACAAGCGGAAACTGCACTCAGTGAACACTCAATAATTGGTATTATGTGCCTTTTTTCAGAGCACTTCCACTTAATCTGTTTCCCCAACATTTCCAGTACAACTTGACACACGTTTGGGATTCATTTTTTGAGTGAGGGAATTAATGAGTGCATCTTTATTTCATTTGTTTCTCACAAAAGTCCATCCAGAGAGACAGGATAGAGACTGCCTCCATTTTATAGGTGGAGAAACTGGGGCTCAGGGAGGTGAACTGAATTGCCTGGTGTCAACCAGATCCTAATGGTGCTGAGCCGGGGCCTGAATCCAGACCTGTCTGCTGCCAGAGCTTCTGCCCCTAGCCCTTGCGTATTTTATAGTCCCCATTAGAGATGGGGATTGAATAAAAAGGTCAAGCTTTTGGTCTTTCTTCATTCCTTGGTCCTCCTGATCCAGATTTGCCAGAATTAATCTTTCTTAAATGCTCCTTCTTCAGTTGACGCTTCTGCTCACACAAATTCATTGGCTCTGTATTGCCTCTGTAAGGTTCAAGTTTAAATGTGCTTGATTGACATTCAAGGCGCTCCCTGACCTGGCCCCACTCTGCCATTCTAACTGCAGGGATGTCTCAAGCCCCACTCTTCGGCCCCGTAGGTTTACTTAGCGCTTTTATTCTTTCCCTCCTCTATGCCCTTCCTCAAGCCGTTCCTTCTTGGAATGCCCTCACTCTTCCATAAAACCTATCCAACTCTACAGAGCTCTTAAGTCCCTTCCTCCAAGATTCTCCAGTCCTCAGTAGCCTCTGAATGTATAATAATAATAATAATAATAATAATAATAATAATAATAATAAATAGCATTTATTTACTACCCATCTACTGTGTGTCAGGCCCCTTGCTGCCATTCTCCCTCCACCTCACAATAATATGATATTAACACTGATATCAAGGGTGAGGAAACTCACAGCTGAAGGTTGGTCGACAGATACTTCCAGGGTGCCGACTGTGTGCCAGTCACTGATCGCTCACTGGTAGACAAAAGGGTGTGGTCCCTGCCCTTCTGGAGCTCACATTCTTGTGAGGAAGACAGTAAAGACATATGTACACAATTAGTTATAATGATTATTAATTATAATAAATGTCAAGAAGGGAAAGAACTGGATTCCGTGAGAATAGTAGGTAAGATCCAGTCTGGATTTAGAAGACAGACAAGGCTGTCTGAGAGGGGAATTTTTAAATTGAGACCTGGAGGACTTCAAAGATGGCTAAGAGACTGGTCCAGGCATAAGACGCAGCTTAAGCAAAACGTTTCCAGGCAGCAAAGAACTTGGCACAGTGGAGCAGTGCCACTCCTTAGGCTGGGGCAAGAATAGGTGCGCCTAAGACCGTCATTTCAGAGAGGTGCTGAGGGTCTGAAGCTCCAAACAAGTGCATAACTAAGACCCACAGGCACTGGGGCCTCAGCTGACCCTGCAAGCAGGAAACCTACATGTCTGCGTCCTAACGCTGCCCAGGACCCAGGGAACTCGCCTCCACACCTCCTGCCCACTGTTCTCCAAACCAAAGGTGTCTGTCTGTCTGCCCTGGACGGCAGGGATGAACACGGCTTTGGAGTGTGGGGAGGAGAAGAAGCTCTTAAGTGAACAGAAAGGTAAATTAATTCCTCAAGTCTTCCCTTTCAGGTTGCCTGGTATAATAGATACTTTCATAACAAATGTCCATTTTCTTGCTTCTTTTCATGGTTTGAAGGTTCTCATGAATTAGCGTGGTCTTTGTAACAGTGCACATGGCAGCCAGGGGACATTGTACCATATTAAACAGTCACCTGACTGTTCAGTTTGTCTATATGTAGGTCTGGCCGTACTGTGTGAAGCATGGTAGCAATTCTTCATATTGGCAGCTAGTGGGGCATTGGACACTATTATGGGACTACTTCTAAAAATATTTAATAAGATGGAATTAAAATTTCCCAAACAGCTTAAATTTGATTAAAATTTTGATATTCATTAATTATAAACTATATTAGTCTTTTTACTTAACATGTAATTTTGAATATATTGGAAAAGTCACTTTTGAAAACATGTAAGAATAATTTAAATTAAATAATCTTTTAACATTTACTTTTGTTACTTTTGAGGGGAATGTATTCAAATTTTGTACGTTTTGAATGCAATTACATTAAAAAAAAATCCTTTGAGCTCTGGCTGATTGGCTCTCTTAGTTGGAGCATCGTCCTTAAGAGGTTGTGGGTTTGACCCTCAGTCAGGGCACGTACCTACACTGCAGTTCCATCCTGGCCAGGGCGCATGTGGGAGGCAACCGATTGATGTTTCTCTCTCATATTGATGTTTCTCTCTCTCTTTCTCTTTCTCTCTTCCCCCTTCCTCTCTCTCTAAAATCAAGACACATATCCCTGGGTGAGGATTTAAAAAAAAAATCCTTCGAGAATGAGTGTGAGTTCAGATCTTGACAGGAATAGGAAGTAGCTAAGTGGAACTTAGAAAAGAATAAAAAGAAACTTCTGGGTTTTGGTGGAGCCAGAGTGGTGAACATGTGTGGGGAACTTCGAGGCAGTGTAAATGTTCAGATTTGAGTCAGGAGTGGATTTAAGATCAGACATCAAGATTTTGGTTTAAGTGAGGGTCAGTTTAGGGTAAGAGTCAGAACAGAAACACAGATAACTTCTAGTACCTTCTAATCTGACACCAGTATACCAGGCCTTTCTCCAAAGAAAACCAGACTTGAGGCTCTATAATTACACCTTGTTTTGCTCTAAAAATGACATTTCTCAACTTGATCACTGGCATTAGTCACCAGACTCAATTTCATATGAATTTTAGCTGTTTGCTAAAATTAAATCCACTTTCAGAAGACAGAGATTTGCTACTACCAACGATGATGATGCTGATAAATGATGACCTGCCATTTGCCAGGCACTGCCTCCAACGCTTTCAATTCATCCTCACAGCACACGTGTGCACCTGCAGTTCGGAAAAGTTAACTAACTTTCCCCAGGTCACGCAGCTGGCGTTTGGTGGGGCCACATTACTGACCAAACACCTGCTGTGTGCCTGGCATTTACCTGCCCTATCTCGAGTGCCCGTGGGAACTTTGAAAGGTAGGTGGGCACATTATTTCACCTCTCTAGCCTGTAAAGTGATGACAATAATTATACTTGACTTTATGAAAGTTGTGAGAATTGAATGGTTTGATACACGTACAGTACTTAGCATGGTGTCAGGCACAGAACAAGGGTCTTATCAGTCTTAGCTGTGTGTTCCTTTACTTTCAGTTCACAGGTCAGGAATCTGAGGCCCGAGTCCCTAACCGGCTCAAACCCAGGTCTCCCTGGCTCAGCCTGTGCGGTGCAAAGGTGAAAAAAAGGGAGCATTCTCCAAAGTCTGAGCAGGGGCGAAGAGCTAAAGATTTTGCCCAGAAAGAGACTCGAATGTCCTGCTTTACCAGGTAGCAGCTGTGTGACATTGGGCAAGCTTTACCCCCTTGCTCAGAACCTGTTGCCTTGAACTTCAATTTCTTGATCTAGCAAAATAATAAATTTGCATTGCAAGAGGATCCATTCAGGTGGGCTATCGGAAACCTGGGAACTCTGCAGCCTGAAGCTAGGTTCAGGCTCCTGCAAAATAGAAAATTGTCCTGAGCTTGGAAATGGCCCCTTTCTGTTGGCTTGATTTTATTGAGGATGTTCGAGGCTTCTTTTGTCCATCAGTTCTCCTGGCATCCCATAGGCCCCCAGCAGACTGTCCTTAAAGGGAGTTTCTCTCAGCAAACCTAGATTTGGGGTGCCAGTGTCCTCGTCTTGTCCTGGTCTCTCAGGAAAGGAAAAGGAGGCTCAGAAAGGTGAAGTCGCTGTCCAGGGTCTCACAGGTGGGCAGCGAGTAGGATTCAGGCCAGCTCTCCGAGTGCAGTTCCCCAGAGCAGTGTCCTAGCCCGCGAGGGGCTCGATTGTTTGTTGAATGAAGCCCTGGAGGCCGCTGGGTGCTGGCTGCAGGAGCTGAAAATGGGATTCAAACCCAGTTTTACCATCATAAAAAGCTCATAGTCTGGGTGGGAGATGAGGGTTGGCCCTGGGGTTGGGGGTGGCACAGAGGACGAAACAAATATACTGCTATCTCCTCTAGAAAGTAGAATGTGACCATTGATGCTAGTGGGGGTCTTCGTGGCTTTTCACAGAACCAGCGTGAGTCTGAGCTAGAAGGGCCTTACAGGTGCTGCACTGTGGCCTCCAGCAGAGTCAGGAATCCTTTCTATGCACAGTCCCCCAGCCTCTTCTTACACACCTCCAGGTACAGGCCACTGGCTGCCTTCCGAAGCCACCATGACAGGAGGCCAGTCAGCCACATGGGCCAGGTGCAGGAGACCCTTCTGAGAAAGGGACTGACTGACAAGGTGGATGAGGGCTGGAGCCAGAGAGACTAACAGCAGGACCCTAGTGTGTGCTGTTCTGGGCACTTGATGAAAAGCAATAAACAAAATGGACTAAAGTTTCTACCCTTGTAATGCTGACATTCTAAACTATCGTGCCATAAGGTAATACATACTGTGCCAAAAATAAAAGCAGGACAAGAGGAAAAAGTGTAAAAGTATGAGAGGAGAGAGGGTTGCAGTTAAACCAAGTGATCATGGAAGGTCTTACAGAGGAGGTGACATTTGAGCGAAGACCTGAAGAGGTGAGGGGTGAGCCACATCAATGTCTGGGGAAGAGCTTTCAAACAAGTGGAAGAACAAGTGCAAAGGCCCTGAGGTAGAAGCGTGCTCAGCCACACCTGAGGAACAGCAAGGCTAGACCAGAGCGAGTGAGGGGACAGTAGTAGACCAGGTCAGAGAGGTACTAGAGGTGTGATGGGGGCTTGGAGCAAGGGGAATAAGACAATGTTCAGCTCTATTCAGTGAAAACTGGGGGACATTGAAGGGTTTTGAGCAAGCTGTAACAAGACCACTCTGTTTTTTGTACAGAGAGCTAGGAAGGCAAGGAGGCTGTTGCAGTCCCCCAGGCAGTGGCCAGGTGAGAACGTGGTGGGTACAACAGGCTACTTGGAGGCACTGGGTGTGGGACATGTGGGGTCAGGGTAGAGATTCCACTGACTGGGATGAGGAGGACTGTGGAGAGTCAGATGTGAAGGTCAGGAGTCTAGTGTTGGACATTCAGGTTTAAAGTGCCAATTGGACATCCACATGCGATGGATGTAAGTCTGGACTAGAGATATAAAGTTAGGAGTCATCAGCTCGCATGTAGTCAAGTCAAACATCTGGCTGAGAAGGCCAAGGGAGCTGGCGAAGTTAGAGCAGACGCGCGTCTGAGGGCCGAGCCTGGGTGGGCGGGGGTTGGCAGTCGGGTGAGGGGAGACTAGCTGAGGAGCCTGAGAAGAAGCAGCCAGAGGGGGAGGAAACTCCAGAGTGTGGAAGGAGGGAGCGACAGGTGTCAGGCACTGCTGGGAGAGAGGGTGACAGTGTAATTGATTGTCCAAGCCCAGGCACTTGTGAAGGGACCGCTTTTCATAATCACACCAGAGCAACAGACATACGCCAGGGTCGTCCCAGTGAAGCCAGGCGGTGTGGGCTCCTGACGGGATGGGCCAAGGTAGGTGAGCAAGGAAATGGGTCGCTGGCCTGAGTGCCATGAAGTTGCCGGTGGCATAGACAAGGGCAGTCTCGCAGGGGTGGGGTGGTGGCAGTGAAAGCCTGGGAGAATGGGAGAGCTGAACAGGAAGGGGGGAGCGGAGAAATGGGGAGCCGGTTAGAGGGGGGAGTAGATTCGAGAGGGATGTTTTTAAGTTGGGAGAAATAACATTTGTCAGCTAAAAGGACAGGGAAAAAGTAACAGATCATTCAGTAGATGCAGTTTCTGATGAGGTTGAAAGGTGGTGGGAGTTGGGGAGAGAAAGGGGGTGAGCTGGGTTAGAGAGTGGGAGGGATGAGATGGAAATTCTGGGTGGGCAGGGCAGGGGAAATTGTGGCAGTGGAGGGGGAAGAAAAAAAAGAAATGGAAATTCTAGAGGGTCAGCTATGACAAAGAGGGGACAAAATCTAATGGCAGAAGGTAAGTGGAGGACAAGTTCATAGAGGCAAGGGGGCCAAGCAACAGAAAGGCTGGGCATTGGGGTGGTTTGCTGGAATACGGAAATCACCAAGAATTAGGACGGGATATGCTGGAGAGTAAGTGAGCCAGGGGCCCAAATCTTCAAAGAACGGTGTAGTCCGCCAATAGGAGATTCAGCACCGAGGTCCTTCTTAGGGGTAGAGAGGGAGGGATAATGGTCTGCTTGCCTTCCAATGTGTTCTCTTCTTTCTCGTTGATAAAATCTGCAATTTGTAGCTGAACACATGGACACCCAGAAAAACACATTTCCCAGCTTTCTTGCAGCCATGCGGTCATGTGGCCAAATTTTGGCTATTGGGATGTAAGTGGAAGTATGTATGTCACTTCTGGGAGGTGTCCTTTATAGGAGGGGTACACCCTTCTTGGTTACTTTTTCCTTCCCATTGGCTGGGAAGAGGACCTAATGGCTGGAGCTCTAACAGCTATTTTGGACCACGAGGTAATCTTGGGAATATGAGTTGTGACTGTGGAGCAACCAGCCAGGAGCCTTAATTTGAGAGAGAAAGATGGGAAAAAAGACAACAAACTGATCTTGTTTAAGTCACTATGACATGAGAATTTTATGTTACTTGTAGTTAAACCTAATGCTAGTGGCTGCAACTGGAAAGTTATTTTGGGGCCATACTGAAGATGACTTTTAATACTAGTGGGCAGTGGCGGGTGCTAAGAAGCCTTTGAAAGTTGTTGAGCAGGATGTGAGCTGATGGGAACTATGTATTCAGCAAGGCTGTAGAGAATAAATTAAAAACAAGGAGGAGGGCCCTGACTGCTGCAGTTCAGTGTGTTGGGCATCGTCCTACGAACTGAAAGGTCACTGGTTCGATTCCTAGTCAGGACATGTGACTGGGTTGTGGGTCAAGTCCCTGGCTGAGGGTGTGTGAGGGGCAACTGATTGATGTTTCTCTCGCACATCAATGTCTCTCTCCCTCCCTTCCCCTCTCTCTAAAAATAAATAAAAACAAATATTAAAAAAAAAAAACAAGGAGAAGAGAGGTGAGTATGTATATGTAGTTAAGGGATAACTGCTGAAGACTCAGGTCAACGAGGGCACCTGAAGGGCTGGCCTGGCAATCAGGCTTTAGGAAGGCTGTGAAGTCAGTATTAAGTTTAACAAGCAATTCAGGAGCTTGGTTAAGGTTAGAGTCAGCTTGTGAGGTTTGAGGCTGAAGTTTATTGAGGCCAGAGTGGGACTTCCAGTAAAAAATGGGCAGTGTGCAGTGGCAGGGTGAGGTGTCACTGGAGGCGTCTGGCAGACTTAGGAAGGGGCGTTTAAGAGTTCTCAGAGATGCCTGGTGCTAGGGTTAGTGTTTGATGCAGTGGCTGACAGGCAACGCATTTGGAAATGTATGGGGTGCTTTGAATTGTCACAATGACTGGGGTTGGTTGCTTGTGGCGTTTAGAGAGAGGAGCCAAGGTGCTGGATGTCCTGTAATGTGGCAAACAGGCACGGTGGTCCTGCCCTTAGTGCCACCACTCCTGGGAAGCCCTGAGGCAGGGCAGCAGGGGGAGTAGGGAGAAGCTGGACAGTAATAGGTTTGAATCCCTGCTCTGTGGCTCTCTTCCCTGGGTAAACATAAGCCCTCAGTTTCCCCGTCTATAAAATGGGATGATGATGGAGACCTTGCAAGACTGGGAGAAAATTGATAACGAAGTGGAAACCCATGGGCCGCAGCTGGAAGAGGCAGGCATCCTTAGAGCTCTGGGCCAAGCCGAAGGCAAATCTAGGGAAAGCTGAAGTTCAGTCTGGTTCTTCTGGGGCCACGGTGTCCTACCATGCCGTGCATTAGAGTCACTCAGGGTCTTTAAAAAATGCTGATGCTTCCCAGAGCCCCAAGCTAATTAGTAGGAAGTGGGGTTTGGGCAGCAGGAGTTTTAAAGTCTCCATGGGTGATCAGAGCCCTCTGTGGGGCTTGAAACTGTCACTCTTTAAATTACTCCTCTCAGTGAAACAGTGGTTCTCAAAGTGGAAACCCTGGACCAGCAGCATTAGCATCACTTGGAACCACGTTAGAGATGTAAATTCTAAGGCCTCACCACTGCCCAGCAGAAGCTCCGGGGTGGGGCCCAGCAATCAGCATTCTAGCACACCTTGCTGGGGACTCTGATGCCCACTCAAGTGTGAGACCCACTGCAGCGCAGCACTGTCTTGAGGAGGCCTCCAAGAAAAGGCTGACACCGTTTCACTCTTGGGTAGCTCTCCACACTTCTCTGAATAATGGAGTAGGCCACACTAGCCCTGGGTGGCTGTGGATGGCAAGGTCCGTGAGGCCAGGGACTTTGTCCATCCTGTTCACAGCTGTCTTTCCGGGGCCTGGCCTGGAGTCGTTGTCGAATAACTGAATGAAGAGACAGAGAGAACTACTGTGAACTGAGAGCGGAGACCCTGCCCTTCTCTTATTCTGTCCTGGCCCCACAACACGTGAGTGTGGTGTTTCTAGCATCTACAGATACAGATTTCTGGCACCAATGGGCCCTTAACTGCCCGCCTGTGCACCTGGTGCTCCTTCAATGTCCATGCGTGTCTCCAAAGTGGCGTGTGAGTGTAGTGTGGGTATATATACCTCACGGGCCATTTGAGATTTTTTTTCCTTTTCCTTTTTGTTTTGAAACAATTTCAAATTTACACATAAGCTGTAAGAATACTATAATGAACTCTGGAATACCCTTGGCCGAAGACCCATTCACGTTTTGCTAATTATCCCAATAATGGCTTTTATAGGTCTAGGACCACACTGTACATTGATTTTGTCTCTCTAGTCCTCTTTAATCTCTGGGGGATTGTCACGGGCAATTTTCCTGTATGCAGTTTTCACCTGTGAGCAATTAATGTGACTCGAAATTCCCTTGAGGACCCAGTCTCCACCTAAAAAGGCATTCACTGGGCATCATCCCGGCTGAACCCCCAGAGGCCCTGGGGGGCGAGCAGGGACTATGAATCCAACCTAAAGCCAGGCAGGACTCTGCTGATGACAGGTGACGCAAGTCCAGTGCCAACTAGCATAAACTCAAAAGCTCCCTGGCCTCTTAACTGGGCCAGCTAGAAGCGTTCTCAGCTCCTGCCTGGCTGGCCCAGGGGCTCAAACAGTGTCCTCAAGTGTCTCACCCTCTGCTTTCCTCTGCGTTGGTGGGAAAGGTGACAGCTGACGGCGGCGTCTTGACTATATCAATTCCCCCAAAGTGGAGGCCTGGCTGACTCCTCTGGAGTCACTCGCTAACCCCGGGATTAGCCTGCATAGGCCAAGAGGATGGGGACACTATGATTGGCCAACTCGAGACACGTGTTCGCTTCTGTGCGGGCGGGAGGGGGCGGGGGGGCAGGGGGGCTCTCTGTGATTGATAGCCCCACCCTATGGGAGAATGGCAGTTCTAAAAAGGAAAAGAGGGGTTCTGCGACTTCTGATTAATTGGCGAGTAGTCCACGTACGGAGCTATTGTCAGAGTCAGGAATAATAATACTAGCTGCGACGGTAGTTGTAGCAATTCATTGAGAACTTGCTGGGTTCCAGGTACCGTAATTAAGTGCTTTATCTGTATTAGTTCATTTAATACAGCCATTTAATGCGGTAGATGCTTTCATTCATGTTTTGCATACGAGGCAACTTCACAAAGAGGTGCAATTACTGTCCCAAGGCCAGTATTCAGCAGAACCCAGACTCCACATTCCCCAGCCTCGCTCCAGGGCGGATGGTGACTTCTTGCCGAGCACATTCTCCAACTGTCCGAGGTGCAGTAAAGCCTGGTCTCTCGCTCCAGGCCGGAGGCTGCCCCGCGGCGCCCTTCAGAGCACCTGTGAGCCCCGGGAAGCCGAACTTCTCCGTACAGATAGCTTACCGGAAGTTTGCCATGACCCCCAGAGCGAAGAGCAGAGTCTCAAGTTACAGAAAACAGAATGGGTGAGTTTAGAGCAGCCCGCTAGAATACTTACCGAACTTTACAACGCCCCAGTGCTCAAGCCGCACCCCAGATCAATGAACCCAGGCATTAGCAGTCTTTCACACTCTCCAGGTGAATTCAAAGCCAAGGTGAGGAACTAGTTTAGAGGCCTTATGGCTTAGTGGAAATAGTCGTGGGTTAAGATCCACCTGGGTTTGAGACGTGGCTCCGTCATTGCAAACTGTGTGACTTTGTGCCAGTCACTTGACTTCTCTGAACCTCAATTTCCCCTTCTTGGAAAGGTGTAATTAAGTCCCTCTACCTTATACAGGGGTTATGAGGGTCGAATGAGATATTGTCCGTAAGGCGCCTAGCATAGAGCTGGACTCAACTCCAGCATTATTGGAGGGGGCAGAGCAGAGAGTCCTGGTCGCTTGCCGCCGCAGGCCTGCGCAGGACCACCTCGGGAGGCGGAGTGTAGCCAAGGACTCACCACCACCGGAACGAGGCTTTGAAATGTACTTTCAGAGCTTCTGGGATCCTCTAACCCCAGGCCTCCACCTTGGGCTTCCGCCTTCACCGAGGGGCTTGAGGCTTCGGAATGAGGTGAGTTTGGGATGGGACCGGTATTGGGGAATGGGGGTGGGTGGGCATTGGGGCAGAGTGCGGTGGGGGAAGGGCGAAGTGGCTGTGTGAATGCACTGACTTAGTCTCACCACCAGGTGGCAACAGGAACACAGCCACTGGGCGAGGACGACTGGGAATAACACTAAGATTAGAGGACTATTTAAAAAAAATATATTTTTTGAGTACTGGAAGTATGGGCTAAAACCTTATTTCTTTTAATTTCCGTTGACTTCGTGGAACAGTCCTGCGGCAGGCGCCATTACTCTCCTTTAGGGAGTGAAGAAGTTGGTGCTGGTACCTGGCAACTAGAATTTGAACCCAGTCAGTCTGATTCAAGATTAACTTAACCCCTGAGATCATAGAAGGTCAGAACCGCAAAGGCCTTTGGAAATCCTCAGGTCCTGTGATTCCTAAACCTGTTTGATGATAAAAATCACCTGAGACTCTTTTAAAAATATTCCAAATTCCTGGGCCCCAGGCACTGAATTAGAATCTCCCAGTAAAAGGGGTCTGGGAACATGTGTGGTTAAGAAGAGTCCCTGTTTGGAAACATGGATATGATCTCAGAGAGGGAAAGTGACCAGCCCAAGGTCACACAGCTAATTCCCTCCAAGTTCCTAATATCCTCTAATTCAGAAGCCAGACCACCCTCCAAAAAGGTGAGATAGTACACCATATGAGCCAGCAATTCCACTTCTGGGTATCTACCCAAAAGAACTGAAAGCAGAGTCTTGAAGAGGTATTTGAACACTCACGTTCCTAGCAGCATTATTTCCTATAGCCAAAACGTGGAAGCAGCCCAAGTGTCTATCAAGGGATGCATGGAACAAATGTGGTGTGCATACAGTGGAATTTCATTCAGTCTTATAAAGGGAGGGAATTTTGACATGTGCTGTAACATGGATGAACCTTCAAGACATTATGACATTATGCTAAGGAAAATAAGGTCATCATAAAAAGACAAATATTGTATGATTCCACTTATGTGAGGGGCCTATAATAGCCAAATCATAGAGACTGAAAGTAGAATGGTGGTTGCCAGGGCCGAGGGAAAGGGTGGGTGGAGAGTTGCTGTTTAATTGGCACTGAGTTTCAGTTTTGCCAGATGAAGAGTCTGGAGGTGGATGGTGGTGACAGTTGCACAATAATGTGAATGTACTAATATCACAGCTGTACACTTAAAATGGTTAAGATGGTTGATTTTATATTATGTGTGTTTTACCACCATAAAAAAAAAAAAAAAAAGAGTCCTGGCTGGGTAGCTCAGTCGGTTGAGCGCTGGCCTGTGAACTGAAAGGTCGCTGGTTTGATTCCCAGTCAGGGCACATGCCTGGGCTGGAGGCCTGGATCGGGTGTGTGAGAGGCAACCGAATGAGGTTTCTCTCCCTCCCTTAGCCCTCCCTTCCCCTCTCTCTGACAATGAAGAAATAAAATCTTTAAAAAAAGATTTGTTCTTAGTGACTTTAAAATATACAGAATTATTAACTATAGTGGTCGTGCTGTATGTACATTAATTCTCGGGACTTATTTACCTTATAACGGGAAGTTTGTACCTGTTGGCCACCTTCACACGTTTTGCCCATCCCCAGCCTTCCGCCTCTGGCAACCACCACCAATCTGTTCTCTGTATCTGTGAATTTGTCTTTTATTTATCTTTTATTTATTTAGTTAGTTAGATTCTACAAATAAGTAGCTGTCTTTCTTCACCTAACACACTTCACTTAGCATAATCCCCTCAGACTCTGTCCCTGTTGTTGCAATGGCAAGACTTTCTTCTTTTCATGGCCGAATAATACTCCATTGTGTCTACGTATATACCTATACCTATAATCCATATGTACATTCACACGCGTCGCATTTTCTTTATACGTTCGTCTATCGCTGGACACTTAGGTTGCATCTACATCTTGGCCGTACAGGAGTCTCTGCTTACCTGTAGGGGATATATTTGAAGACCCCCAGTGGATGCCTGAAGCTGTGGATAGTACTGAACCCGAGACATGCCATCTTTTTTATACACATACAAACTTATGATAAAGTTTAAACTACTCTTACCCTTTGGGGCCATTATTAAGTAAAATCAGGGTTACTTGATCACAAGCACTGTGATACCACAACAGTGACAACCCTGATGGCTACGAAGTGACTAATGGGCAGGAACACGGGCAGCATGGCATGCTGGACAAAGGGGTGACTGACAGAATGGGATGGGACAATAGTTAATCACACTACTCCGAATGGTATGCAATTTCAAATGTATGAATTGTTTATTTCTGGAATTTTACATTTAATGTTTTTGGACCCCAGTTGACTGTAGGTAACTGAAACCATGGAAAACAATACTTCACTGTAATGCTGCAGTGAACACGGGGGTGCAGATATCTTTTTGAGATTAATGATTTTTATCTCCTTTGCATAAATACCCAGAAGTGGAATTGCCAGATTATATGGTAGTTCTATTTTTAATTTTTTGGGAATGGCCATATTGGTTTCCACAGTGCCTGTACTAATTTACACTTCCACAGGCAGTGCACAAGGATTCCTTTCTCCGCATCCTCTCTGATACTCATTGTCTCTTTTTGACAATAGCCATTCTGACAGGGATGAGGTGTTATCTCACTGTGATTTTGATTTGATTTCCCTGCAGGTTAATGATGCTGAGCATCTTTTCATGTCCCTGTTGTACAGCTGTATGTCATCTTTGGAAAAAACGTCTATTCAGATCCTCTTCCCATTTTTTAAAAATTGAATTGGCTTTTTTCCATTGAGTTATGTGAAGTCTCTATATATTTTGGATATTATCCGATATCCTATTAGGTAGGCTGCATTTTTATTTTGTTGATTTTTTATTTTTCTGTGCAGAAGCTTTTTAGTTTGATATAATCCCACTTGTTTTTCTTTAATTGACTTTGCTTTTGGTGTCAAATCCAAAAAAAACATTGTCAAGATTAATGTCAAGGAAGCTTCCCTATGTTTTTTCTTCTAGGAGTTTTATGGTTTCAGGTATTATGTTAAAGACCCCATTTTTGTGTATGATTTTTAGCTGATTTTCATGTATGGTGTAAGATACTGGTTGAGTTTCTTTTTTTTTTTTTCCTCATGTGGCAGTTCACTTCTCCCAACACCATTTATCAGAAAGACTATCCTTTCTCTGTTGTAATATATTCTGTCGTCTTTGTCGTAAATTAATTGACTGTGTATGTGTGTGTTTATAAGTGGGCCCCCTATTTTGTTCCATTGACCTATGTGTTTCTATTTTTGTCAATACCATATTGTTTTGATACTATAGTTTTAGAATAGTGTAAAATCATGGTGTGTGATGCCTCTAACTTGTTCTCTTTCTTAAGGTTGTTTTTTTTTTTTTTTGTCTATTTGGGATCTTATGTGGTTCCGTACAAATTTTAGAATGGTTTGTTCTACTCTTGTGAAAAATACCATTGGATTTTTAAAAATTGACTTGAGACAGAGAGAGAGAGAGAGAGAGAGAGAGAGATACCAATTAATTGCCTCCCGTATGCGTCCTGACTGGGAATTGATCCCACAGCCTTTTGGTGTATGGGATGATGCTCCAACCAACTGAGCCACCTGGCCAGGGTGCCATTGGATTCTGGTAGGGATTGCATTGAATCTGTACATTGCTTTGGGCAGTATGGACATTTTAACAATATTAATTCTTCCATTCTGTGAGCATGGAATATCTTTTTATTTATTTTGTTCATCACTATTTTATAGTTTCCAGTGTACAGGAGTTTCACCTTTTTGGTTAAATTTGTTCCTTGCTATTTTATTCTTCTTGATATAGTTATAAACAGGATTGTTTTTTAAATTTCTCTTTTGGCACTTTGTTATTAGTGTATAGTAACACAACAGATTTTTGTATGTTGATTTTGTATCCTGCACCTTTACTGAAATTGTTTATTAGTTCTAACAGGTTTTCTTTTTTAAATTTTTGAGAGCCTATAGGTTTTTTTCTACATGTAAGATCATGTTGTCTGAAAATAATGACATTTTACTTTTTCCTTTCCAATTTGGATGTCTTTATTTTCTTGACTAATTGCTCTGTCTAGGATTTCCAATATTATTTTGAAAAAAAGTGCCAAGAATGGGCAACCTTGTCTTGTTCCTGCACTTAGAGGAAAAACTTCCAGCTTTTTATCATTGAGCATGATTTTAGCTGTGGGATTCTCATAGGTGGCCTTAATATGTTGAGGTATGTTCCCTCTGCACACACTTTTTAAAGAGTTTTTATCATCAATGTATGGCGAATTTTGTCACATATTTTTCCAGCATCTATTGAAATGATCATATGATTGTTATCCTTCATTTCATTTAGGTGATGTATCACACTGATTGAATTGTGAATTTTGAACCATTCCTCGAATCCCACTCTATCACGGAGTATGGTGATTTTAATGTGCGCTTGAATTCAGTTTGCTAATATTTTATTGATGAATTTTGCATCTATGTTCTTCAGGGATATTGGCCTACAATTTTGTTTTCTTGTGGCATCCTTGCCTGGTTTTGATGTTAGAGTAATGCTGGCCTCCTAAAATGAGTTTGGAGCATTCCCTCCTCTTTATTTTTTTGAAAAGTCTGAGAAGGATTGGTATTAATTCTTCTTTGAATATTTGATAGAATTCACCAGTTAATCCTTGTCCTGTACTTTGGTTTGTTGGGAGGTTTTTGATTACTGATTCAATGTCCTTACTAGTAATTGGTCTATTCAAATTTTCAATTTCTTCCTGATTCAGTCTTGGTAGATTTAAAATTTATACATTCCTTCTAGTTTGCCAATTTGTGGGCATATAATTATTCATAGTAGTCTCTTACAGTGCTTTGTATTTCTGTAGCATCAGTTGTAATATATTCATTTTCATTTCCGATTTTATCTATTTGAGTCCGCTCTCTTTTTGTTCTTGATGAGCCTTGGTAAAAGTTTATTTATTTTGTTTATCTTTTAAAGAATCAGCTTTTCATTTCGCGGATCTTTTTTATTGTCTTTTTAGTCTCTATTCCATTTATTTTTGCTCTGATCCTTGTTATTCCCTTCCTTCTACTAACTTTGGGCCTTTTCTTTAGTTACTTGAGGTGTAAAGTTAGGGTTTTATGTTTAGATTTACTTGTTTCTTTTTTTAAAAAAGATTTTATTTATTTATTTTTAGAGAGAGAGGAAGGGAGGGAGAAAGAGAGGGAGAGAAACATCAACGCATGGTTGCCTCTTGGGTACCCCCTGCTGGGGACCTGGCCTACAACCCAGGCATGTGCCCTGACTGGGAATTGAACCCACCACCCTTTGGTTCGCAGACCGGCACTCAATCCACTGAGCCACACCAACCAGGGCAGATTTACTTGTTTCTTGATGTAGATGTTTATTGCCACACATTTCCCTCTTAGAACTGCTTTTGCTGCATCCCCTAAGTTTTGGTATGTTGTATTTCTATTTGTCTCAAGTTATTTTTTCATTTCTGATTTTATATATTTGAGTCCTCTCTTTGTTCTTGATGAGTCTTTTGATTTTTTTTCAAAAATTTCTTTTTCAAAGAAAATTTTTGAAAATTTCTTTTGATTTTTTTCTTTGATCTATTGGTTCTTCAGTAGCATGTTTTTAAATCTCCACACATTTGTAAATTTTTCAGTTTTCTTCTTATAATTGATTTCTAGTTTTATACCATTAATGAAAATGTGTTGATATAAATTCAATCTTAAATTTATTAAGATTCATTTTTTTGGCCTGACATATGATTACCTTGGAGACTGTTCCATGTATACTTGAGAAATATGTGTATTCTGTTGCTTTTGGATGGAATGCTTTGCATATATCTTTAAACCTATGTGAGCTAATATATTGTTTACATCCACTCTTATTGATTTTCTGTCTGGATGATCTATCCATTGGTGAAAGTGGGGCATTAAAGTTCTCCACTATTATTGCATTGCTATCTATTCCTTCCTTTAGGTCTGTTTAATATTTGCTTTATATATTTAGGTACTCCTATGCTGGGTGCATGAATATTTACAAATGTTATGTCCTCTAATTGGCTTGACCACTTTATTGTTATGTAATGCCCTTTTTTGTCTCTTAATAAAATCTTTGTTTTAAAGTCTATTTTGGATGCTACAAGTATAGCTACTTCAATTTCTTTTGGTTTTCATTTGCATAGACTATCTTTCTATCTGTTCCTTTTCAGTCTGTGTGTTATTACATCTGACATGAGTCTCTTGTAGGCAGCATGTAAATGGATCTTGTTTTATCCATTCAGCCACTCTATTAGAAGGATCTTGAGGTTGGGGAATGTAGTCCATTTACCTTTATATTGATTATTGTAGATACGTACTTATTGCTGCTTTGTTAATTGTTTTCTGGCTTATTTGCAATTCCTTTCTGTTTCGTCCTTTGTGCTTTGGTGACTTTCTTCAGTGATATGCTTAGGTTCCTTTCTCTTTACCTTTTGTGTATCTACAATACGTGTTTGCATTGTGGTTATTATGATGCCTACATAAAACAAATTATGTTTATAACAGTCTTTTAAGTTGATAACAACTTAACTTTGAATACATTCTAAAACTCTATATTTTACTGTCCCTCCCCCATGTTTTATGTTTTTGATGTAACATTTTACATCTTTTTATCTTGTGTGTCACTTAACTACTTATTAACTAATTATTATTAAGTAATTATAAACTAATTATTGTTGTTATATTTTTACTAGCTTTGTCTTTTAACCTTTATACTAGCTTTATAAGTGATCAATCCAGTGCCTTTACTATATGTTTACCTTTACCAATAAGATTTGTACTTAAATATGTTTTCTTCTTACTATTTAGTGCCCTCACTTTTCATGTTAAAGAAGCCCCTTTAATGTTTTTTTGGTAAGGTCAGCTTAGTGGTGATGAACTCTTTTAGCATTTGCTTGTCTAGAAAATTATCTCTTTTTCTGTTCTGAATAACTTTTCTAGGTAGGCTATTCTTGGTTGGAAGTTTTTTAAAAATATATTTCATTGATTATGCTATTGCAGTTGCACAATTTTTCCCCCTTTGCCCCTCTACGTGGGACTCCCATTCCCTCCAGCTATCCCTCCCTTAGTTCATGTCCATCAGTCATGCATGTAAGTTCTTTGGCTACTCCATTTCCTAAACTATTCTTAACATCCCCCTGTCTATTTTGCACCTATCAATTTGTACTTTTTTATCTATGCCCCTACTCTATTCTTCCCCATCCTCCTCCCAGCTGATAACCCTCCAAATGATCTGCATATCCATGATTCTGTTCCTATTTTGCTCTTTTGTTTAGTTTGTTTTTTAGATTCAGTTGTCGAGAGTTGTGAATTTATTGTCATTTTAATATTTATATTAAATACTTTGATCTTCTTTTTCTTATATAGTTCCTTTTAACATTTCATATAGCAATGGCTTGGTGATGATGAACTCCTTTCACTTTACCTTGTCTGGGAAGCATTTTATCTGTCCTTCAATTCTTCCTGATAGCTTTGCTGGATAGAATAATCTTGCTTGTAGGTCCTTGCTTTTCATGACTTTGAATACTTCTTGCCAGTCCCTTTTACCTGAAATGTTTCTTTTGAGAAATCAGCTGACAGTCTTATGGGAACTCCCATGTAACTATCTGCTTTTCTCTTGCTGCTTTTAAGATGCTCTCTTTATCTTTAACCTTTGGTATCTTAATTATGATGTGCTTTGGTGTGGCTCTCTTTGAGTCCAACTTGTCTGGGATTCTCTGTGCTTCCTGGACTTGTATGTCTATTTCATTAACCAAATTAGAGAAGTTTTCTTTCATTATTTTTAAAGTAAGTTTTCAATTTCTTGGTCTTCCTGTTATCCTTCTGGCACCCTTGTGATTCAGATGTTGGTATGTTTGGAGATGTCCCAGAGGCTCCTTATTCTATCCTTGCTATTTTTAAATTCTTTTTTCTTCTTGCTATTCTGATTGAATGCTTTTTTCTTCCTTATGTTCCAAATAGTTGATTTGATTCTTGACTTTATTCCCTCCACTCTCTACTGTTGGTTCCCTGTAGATTTTTCTTTATTTCATTTAATGCAAACTTCATTTCTCCTTGGGTCTTTTTTATTTTGTTGCAGTACCCAATGAGATCTCTGAGTATCCTGATCTGCATCTGATAGGTTGCTTATCTCCATTTCATTTAGTTCTTTTCCGGGAGTTTTGTTCTGTTCTTTCATTTGGGCCATATTTCTTTGTCTCCTCAATTTGGCCAGCTCCCTGTGTTTGTTTCTGTGTATTAGGTAGAGCTGTTTGACTCCCTGTCTTAGTAGTGTGGCCTACTGTCGAAAAGGCACCTATAAATTGTGTGGAGCAGAGGCTTAGGTAATCACCAGGGCAGGGCAACCTGTTTCACTGCTTTGTGGCTCTGTGTGGGTGTGGGCTAGGAGAGGGGATAATGCTGTTGCCTGGCCTCTGGAGATTTGCCTGGGAGGATGCTCTCTCTCAGCATATGCCCTGTTGCCAGTCACTTTGCTTTCTCCCCATGTGCTGCTTGCGCCCTTCCAGCTGTTGCTCTGGTGCTGAATCCCAGAGAAGCTGGGTCTGTGTAAGTCCTGAGACCTTTGCAGGACATTTAAGAGGAGTTTCTGCAAATCCTGCAGTTTCTTTCACCACCCCTACCCACAGTGGTTTTTACAACCAGAAGTTATGGGTGCTTATCTTCCTGGCACTGGATCCTGGGCTGCGTGGTCTGGTCTGGAGCTGAGACTGCTTTCTCCTGTGGTATCCCTCCCGATTTTTAACCACCACATGTGAATTTGGGACTGCCTGTTATGCTGCCTCTCCAGCCACTCCACGTTTCCATGCCTCCACCCTTCCTACCTGTATGGATGAATGTAGTTCTTTAAATCCTTAGTTGTTGGACTTCCATATAGCTTGATTTTCTGACAGATCTGAGTGATATTTGTTTTTTAGTCTAGTTGTAATCTTTGCTGTAGTTTTGTGAGGAGGTGAAGAAAGTTTACCTATGCCTCCATCTTGACCGGAAGTCCAGGAGGTTTTTTTTTTTTTTAAGTACTTTGAATATATTGTGCCGAACCTTCATGCGGAAAAAGTTTCTGCTGAGGATCTTAGGAGGGTTTCTTTGCATGGCACAAGTTGTTTTTCTCTCGCTGCTTTTAAGATTCCTAATCTTTAACTTTTGACACTTTAATTATAGCATATCATGGCTTGCATTTCTTTGGATTTATTTTATTAGGAACTTTCTGGGCTTCCTGGAGCTAGATGTCTGTTTCTTTCCCCAGGGTAGGAAAGTTCAGACATTGTTTCTTCAAATAAGCTTTCTGTTTCTTTCACTCTTTTCTACTTTTGGGACCCCTATAATGCCAATGTTGGGCTGCTTGATGTTATCCTGTAAGTTTGTTAAACTATCTTTACTTTTTTAAAATTCTTTTTTTCTTTTTGCTGCTCTGATTGGGTGCTTTCCACTGCCCTGTTCTTTCTTTTGCTTCACCTTGTCTGCTGTTGAAGCCTTCAAGTGTATTTTTCAGTTCAGTTACTCTATTCTTTAACTCTGTGAATTCTGTTTGGTATTTCTTACATTTTCTATCTCTTTGTTGAAGTTCTCCCTTTATTTACCCATTCTTCTCGGGAGCTCAGTAAGCATCTTTATGACTATTGTTTTCAACTCTTTATCTGATAAATTACTTATTCCTATTTCATTAAAGTATTTTTTTATTCTGAGGTTTTATCTTGTCCTTTCTCTTGGAAGTATTTCTCTGTTTCTTCATTTGCTGACTCTGTGTTGGTTTCTAGATAAATAGAAACAGACAGCTCTCCCAGTCTTTCTCTTTTTTGCTTCAGCTGTCAAACATAATTTATTATTTATTTATTTACACACATCCTCCATTCCCCTTCCCTTTGACAACTGTTGGTATGTTCTATGGGTTTATTTCTGTTTTGTTTTGTTTATTCACTTCACCTGTTTTTCAGATTCTACATGTAAGTGAAATCATTTGACTTATTTCACATAGCATTGATGAACCTCTAGGTTCATCCATGTTTTCACAAATGGCAATTTCATTCTTTTTATTGCTTAATAATATTCCAATGTGTGTGTGTATGCATATATACATATATGTATATATATATACATACAGACATGGTATTACATTGTACAATATATGTATCTATCTTCTTTATCCACTCATCTATCAGTGGACACTTAGGTTGCTTCCACATCTTGGCTGCTGTAAATAATACAATAATAAACATAGGGGTACACATATTTTTTCAAATTAGTGTTCAAAATTTTTTTTGGATAAATACACAGAAGTGAAATTCCAGGGTCATATGAAAGTTCTATTTTTAATTTTTTGAGGAATCATCATACTGTTTTCAATAGCAGCTGCGCCAATTTACATTCCCATCAATAGTGCACAAGTGTTCCCTTTTCTCTACATCCTCTCCAGCACTTGTTGATTTAAAAACAAGGTTATTTATTTATTTATAAAAGTTAAATTTATTGGGGTAACACTGGTTAATAAAAGAATATACATTTTAATAGATTTTATTTATTTTATTTTTAGACAGAGGGGAAGGGAGGGAGAAAGAGGGAGAGAAATATCAATGTGTGGTTGCCTCTCACAGGCCCCCTACTGGGGACCTGACCTGCAAACCAGGCATGTGCCCTGACTGGGAATCAAACCGGCGACCCTTTGGTTTGCAGGCTGGCACTCAATCCACTGAGCCATACCAACCAGAGCTAAAAGTATATACATTTCAGCTATAGAACTTTATAATATGACATATGTGTGCTCTATGGTGTGCTCACCACTACAAGTTGAGCTGCCTTCTATCACCTTGTATTTGACCACCTTTACACTCTTTATCCTCCCCCTACCCTTCTTCCCCTCTGTTAACCACCATTCTGTCATCTGTATCTATGAATCTGTTTTGTTGTTTGTATGTTTGTTCATTTTTTGATTTTTAAAAAAGATTTTATTTATTTCTTTTTAGAGAGAGGGGAAAGGAGGGAGAAAGAGAGAGAGAGAAACATTGATATGTGAGAAATACATCAATTGGTTGCCTCTCTCACGCCCTCAACTGGGGACCTGGCCTGCAACCTAGGTGTATGCCCTGACTGGGAGTTGAACCGGCAACCTTTCATTCCACAGGCCGGCACTCAATCCATTGAGCCACACCAGCCAGGGCCATTTGCTGCTTTTTGTTTTATATCCCACATATGAGTGACATCATATGGTTCTTGTTCTTTTCCATCTGGCTTATTTCACTTAACATAATACTCTCAAGATCCATTCATGTTGTCACAAATGCAATATTTCATTTGTTTTTATGGCTGAGAAGTGTTCCATTGTCTATATGTACCACATTTCCTTTATCCAATAATTCACTGAAGGACACTTAAGTTGTTTCCATGTCTTGGCTGTTGTGAATAACACTGCAGTGAACATAGTGGTAGATATATCTCTATAGAGAATACGTGTTTTCTAGTTTTTCAGTGGTCATATGTTAGCTCTATTCTTAATTTTTTGGGGAACCTCCATATTGTTTTCCATAGTGGCTGTACCAGTTTACATTCCCACCAGCAAAGTGCAAGTGTTCCATTTTTTTCCACATCCTCTCCAATACTTGTTATTTCTTGTCTTTTTGAAAACAGTCACTTTAATAGGTGTGTGGTGGTATACCATTGTGATTTTGATTTGAATTTCCCTATAACTGGAAATGTTGAGGATCTTTTCATATATCTGTTGGCCTTCTGCATGTCTTTCTTAGAAAATTATCTATTCAGGGCCTCTGACCATTTTAAAATGATAATGTTTTTTAGTTGTATAAGTTATTTATATATTTTGGATATTAGCCATTATTGAAAATATTGTTAGCAAATATCATCTTTCATTCATTGATTTTGTTTTGTTGATGGTTTCTTTTGATGTGCAGAAGCTTTCTAGTTTGGTGTAGTTCCATTCATTTATTTTCTTTTATTCCTGCTTTTGGGGTCAAGTTCACAAAAAATCCTTTGGGACCAAGGTCCATAATTTAGTACCTAGATTTTTTCTATGTGTTTTATTGTTTCAGGCCTTATATTCAAGTCCTTAATCCATTTTTTTTCAAGTCCTTAATCCATTTTGAGTTAATGTTTGTATATGGTGTCAGATAGAAGTCTATTTTCATTCTTTTGCACATGACTTTCCAGTTTTCCCAAAACTATTCATTGAAAACACTTTCCTTTCTCCAGTGTATGTTTTTGGCTCCTTTGTCAAAAGTTAGTTTCCCGTCCTGGCTGGTGTGGCTCGATTGGTTGGAGCATCATCCCATACAACAAAAGATTATGGGTTTAATTCCCAGTCAGGGCATATGCCTAGGCTGCGGTTTCAATCCCCAGTTGGGTGTGTATGGGAGGCAACAAATCAATGTTTCTCTCTTACATAGATGTTTCTCTCTCTCTCTCTCTCTCCCTTCCTCTCTCCAAAAGCAAAGAAAAAAATGTTCTTGGGGGAGGAAAAAATTAGTTTCCCATATATATGTGAGTTTATTTCTGGGCTTTCAATTCTTTTTCATTGGTTTACATGTCTGGTTTTTTTCTTCCCATACCATACTGTTTTGATTATTGTAGCTTTGTAGTATAGTTTGAGACCAGGGAATATAATACCTCCAGCTTTGTTCTGTTTTGGTCATTGCTTTGGCTTTGGCTTTTTTTTTGGTCATTCCATGGAAATCTGAGGATTTTTTTTTTTTGTTCAATTTCTGTGAAAAATATCATTGGGATTTTGATGGGGATTAAATTAAACCTGTATATTGCTTTAGGTAATATGGCTATTTTCACAAAGTTAATTCTTTCAGTCCATGAACATAGATTATCTTTTCATTTCTCTGTGTCTTCAACTTCTTTCAACAATGTCCTGTAGTTTTTCAGTGTACAACACTCTTCAGCTTCTTTGTTAAATTTATACTTAGGTATTTTATCCTTTTTGTTGCAGTTGTAAATGGGATTGTCTTCTTTGTTTTTCTTTTTGATACTTCATTGTTAGTATATAGTAACACAATGGATTTATGTATATTTTTTTTATCCTGTAAATTTACTCTATTTGTTTATTGTTTCTAATAGTCTTCTTTTAAATCCTCATGAAAGGACATTTTTTTCATTGCTTTTAGAGAGAGGGGAAGGAGGGAAGAGAGAGGGAAACAAACATCAATGAGAGAGGGAAACAGTGGTTGATTGCCTTCTCATATGTGCCCCTACTGGGGATTGAACCTGTGACCTGGGTATGTGTCCTGACCAGGAATCAAACCTATGACCTTTTGGTCTACAGGAAGACACTCCAACCAGCTGAACCACACCAACCAGGGTGAGTTTCTAATAGTCTCTTGGAGTAATCATGAGGTTTTTCAATATATAGAATCATGTCCTCTGCAAATAATAACAATTTCTTCTTCATTTCAAATTTGGATACATTTTATTTCTTTTTCTTGCCTAATTACTTTGGCTAAGACTTCCAGTAGTATGTTGAATAACAGTGGAAGGGGTGGGCATCCTTGTCTTATTCCTAATTTTAGAGGGAAAGCTATCAGTTTTTCATCATTGAGTATGATATCAGCTGAGGGTCTGTCATATATGGCTTTTATTATGTTGTGGTACTTTCCTTCTATGCCATTTTTATGGAGTGTTTTAATTATAAATTGATGTTGTATTTTTCACATTCTCTTTTATGCATCTATTCATATGATTATATGATTTAATGTTTTGTTAATGTGGTACATCACTTTAATTGATTTGTGGATGTGGAACCATTCTTACATACCTGGAACGAACCCCACTTGATTGTGATGTATGATCATTTTAATGTACAAGAGTGGGCAAAAGTAGGCTTACGGTTGTGAGTTCATGAAACACAGAGTTAATAAAGCTATTGTAATAATGATAATCTGCCTGTCTTTTTTCCATATAAACAACTGTATTTGGTGTGTTAGTATTTTGTTTAAGATTTTTTTGCATCTATGTTCATCAGAGATATTGGTATGTAATTTTTCTTTTTTGGTGCTGTTTTGCCTGTTTTTGGTATCAGGGTAATGTTGGCCTTGTGAAGTAATTAGGAAGTATTTCTTCTTCAAATTTTTTTTTTAGAAGAGGTTGAGAAGGATTGGTATTAAATCTTCTTAGAATATTTGGTAGAATTCACCAGTGAAGCCATCTGATCCTGAACTGTTGTTTTTTGGGAGATTTTTGATTACTGTTTCAATTTCCTTACTAGTTTGGTCTACTTAGGTTTTCCAGTTATTCATGGTTCTATCTTATATATTTGTAAGAATTTTTCTATTTCTTCTAGGTTATTGAATTTGGTGGCAGATAGCCTTTCATAGTATTCTTGTATAGTCCATTATATTTCTGCGGTATCTATTGTAAATTTTCTTTCATTTTTTATTTTATTTATTTTTGAGTCTTTTCTCTTTTTTCCTTAGTGAGCCTAGTCAGAGTGTTGTCAATTTTATCTTTTCAAAGATCCAATTCTTTGTTTCATTATTTTTTTCTATTGTTTTATTGTTCTCTACTTCACTTATTTCCACTCTAATTTTTATTATTTCTGTTTTTTCCTACTAACTTCAGGTTTCATTTGTTTTTCTTTTTATAATTCTTTAAGGTATAATGTTTTTTTGTTTCTTGAGGTAGACTTGTGATGCTATAAACTTCCCTCCTAGTACCGCTTTTGCTACACTCCCGAATTTTTGGTATATTGTATTTTCACTTTCATTTGTGTCTATGTATCTTTTAACCTCTTATTCCTTCTTTGACCCTACAGGTATTCAGTAGCATGTTCTTTAATTTGCACATGTTTGTGGTTTTCCCAGCTTTGTTCTTGTAGTTAATCTCCAGTTTCATACTGTTGTGGTCAGAAAATATGCTGGGTAAAATTTCAATCTTCTTAAATTTATTTAGACTAGTTTTTTTTGCTCCAACATATGGCCTTCAGGATCTTCCATGTGCCCTTGAAAAATAT